>WBNM01007306.1:71542-170144 GCA_013399055.1 Ramphastos sulfuratus
TCTCTCTCTCTCTCTCTCCCCCCCTCCCTCCCTCTAACTATCTACCTATCTGGTCTTCTTTTAACCACCCTTTACCTCAACTTCTGGGATCATGATTCTTCATTGCAGGCTAGTTAACCCAGTCTCTTTCATACACTGCCTGGAAGCCTGTTCCTGGCTTACATGCCCAGTCATTTCCAATCCAAACTATTGGTATACCCTAATTGTTTCTCATCTTTCTTCTAATATAGCCTTGCAAGAGTGTTTGATAATCACAAGTGAGTGGAGATACTTGCATTTGCCCTCAAATCTCTTTATTTATCTGAAAACATTTTGGACTTCTTCCAGCAATTTTATCTGTCAGTGTTTTTAATACAGGCCATGAATTACATGAACTTGCTAATATGTTACATGTAAATAGATGCCTGTTTGTATTAAGGAAAGCTTTTGCACATTGTACAAGCTAGGGTGTAGTGCAATTTCATAGCACTTAGGCTTAAACAGCTACACTAGTTTACATTTTCTCCCCCTTCTCCTTCCTATCCTCTTGTTCTCACTCTTGTAGCACACCAGTGCTTTGGCTCTGCCAGCATTGTTGTCTGAATGACTGTCCCACACTCACCGTCTCTGAACACCTCCAGTTCAGAAATAAAGCTCTACAAAGAGTTAACTATAAAGTTAACTCTTTTTAAACTTCTGAGTGAATGTTAATGTTAATCAGTTTGTGATTTACCATTGTGCCTCGCAAATTGTTGTGTTAGGAAAAAATGAGAGGCTACTGTGCCGAGAGGTAGAAATGGGAAAGGACTGGGAAAGGACAGAGAGCAAGGATTTTTTTACTCAGCTGCTGTACTGTGGAACTGTTCATGTGGGAAGTAAACAGTAGGATGTGTCATGTGTCCACAGCATCCCTTTTTGTCCTTGTTGCTGGGTCCCCTTTCATAGCATTCCACTATGAGCAATGTAGATCTTCTCTAAACTACCTTCAGGAAAATTGATCTAGATGTTCCCCATTGTTGCACTTACCAGTGCCATCACTTGCCATGTTTTCAACTTGGTGTACTAAGTAGGCCATAGCCTTTCCCAGCAGGGAATAATTTGCTGTACAGGAAAAAATCCTTAGGGTATGATCACAGGTGCTGTTCAACAGCATTAAGTTGATGATGAGCGAAGGGTAAAGGCTGAGAAATATGGGAATAAGAATATTCTTACTTGCTAGTTTTAGATAGCATTTAAACGCTACTTTTAAGGCAGTGATTTCTCTTTAGCTTTACATTAAAACTTTAAATCGAAAGATATGTATTTTATTTTAATCCATTTTGTAAATTAAGAGATCATTTCTGGATTGAAGTCTGCAAGAAAAGTTTGTGAAGATTGACCAAATGCTGTTTCTTACAAGATGTAGCCAATATGCGTCAAAGCCCACACTTTCCTCAAGATAGAAACATTTCCTAGGCAGTGTGAGCATGGTTAAGTACTTGCCTAGCATCCTGTGTAACCAGTGGCTTCTCAGTGTGACCAGAAATACCACTAAGGTTAATTTTGTTTTGGCAAGTGTTAACAACCTGAGTCCCAAGGTGACACAGACTAAAACTCCCTATTTACAGGGTTGTAATTGCAACAGGAAAAAAGCCACCAGCCGCTGTTGAGAATAAAGTAAGGATTTGTCATGCTTCCAAATGGGTCTCAATCATGGCATCATCAGAAAACAGCTTTCTCTGGCTTGTTCTGGTTTTGTGTTAAACCTACAGTGAAGATATTGATTTCACCACCACCACCCCCCCTCCTCCGTTATTGCCCATGAATGCCTCAGCAGGTAACCTACAACTACAGCATATGTAATTATACATACAGACCACATCACCATTGAATCATTTTTGTGGATTTGCTCTTTCTGGGGAGAGAACATTTGATAAGCTGCTCCCACAGGAAAGCAAATAGTGATACAGCACCAGCACGTGGCATCACTATACCCTTGCAAGGAAGGAGAACAAGGCACTTGGAGGTTTTTCACTGGTTGTGCCTGTGTGGTTGCACATTCCCAGCTGGGTAGTAATACACATATCTTGATGTGTTATGAAATCAGTTGTTGTTTATAGTAATATGGAAAGAAGTGGAGCAAATCAGTGGCTTCAGGTGAGATGTGAATTAATTGCTGTACTTTTATAAGATAGCCTCATGTTTAATATCTTTTTGCACTTTAAGTTGCAGCTTGGTGCCAATGTCATTGTAGCTTCTGGTATTACAATTCTTTATGGCCTAGTCTGTGGAGATTCCATATTTTTGTAACATGATGATGAGATGAGATATCTCTAGAATTTAATGTCATGGAGAGTTTTTAGTACTGCAGACCTAGTTTGGCAATCTAACAAAGATTAGAGGAAGACCAGTGTGGGAGAGCAGTGGATTGTTGTGGCATAAAAGAGCTGAGTAGAAGACTGGAATGGATTCACCAGGATGGATCCAGCATGTTTGGGTCAAAGCTGCAAAAGCCAGATACCTTTACTTGTGTTGTAAGTCAAGCAAGCAGGGCAGAAGACTGGGTTGGCTGAAAAGGGAACTTCTCATGGAGCTCCAGAGGTTACAGAAATTGTGTGATTCTGGAAGAAAGGTCAGGCTTCACAGGAAGAGTACAGAACTATGGCTCATATATACAGGGAGAAGACATGAAAGGCCAGAGCTCAGTTAGAGATGGAAGTGGATGGTGTGTTAGATAACAAAAGTTTTTTTAAGTACATAAATAGCAAGAGAAGGTCTACAGAGAATGCTGAGCTGATATTTGCTGGAGATGGTAATGTGACTAATTGGGATGGAGAGAAAGCATAGGCATTCTCTGGTTTCTTTCCACAGTCTTGATAGATTTTGGGCTGCCTAGTCTCCTGAGTCACAGGCCCACATTTCCAGCTGTGGGATGAGCAGGTCGATGGAGTGCTGGATGAAGAATTGGCAGAAGGGTAAATCTCAAAGGGTTTTAATGAATGGAGCTACATCTGGCTGGTGACCAGCCCACAGCAGCGTTCCTCAGGACTGTTGCAGTTTTCTTCAGTATCAGTGACCTGGATCCAGGAGTTGAATGCACTGTTAGCAAGTCTGCTGATGATACCAAACTAGGAAGTGCTGTTGACACTCTCTGCCCTGCAGAGGGATATAGATACATAGAGCATTTAGCTTTGATTAATGGAATTAAATTTAACAGATCCAAATGTTGGATCCTGCAGCTAGGACAGAGTGACATAGGGCATGAGTGTGAACTGGGAGAGAAGTGGCTGGAGAGCAGCCTTGCAGAAAGGAATCTGGGGCTGCTGGTTGAGAGCGGCTCAAAAGGAGCCAGCAGTGTGCCCTGGCAGCCAACTTTTGGTCAGCCCTGAACTGGTCAGGCAGTTGACTAGATATTTATCATAGGTCCCTTCCAACTGAAAATACTCTGTTGTATTCTTAGATATTCTGGTATTGCTGAAGTCTTTAGAGTTAATGCAAGTTAACCAGATTGGTGAAGCTAAGTGCAGCTGTGGTAATGAAGAGAAAGTAATCCCATAAAGGATGGGCAGTGCAGCAAGGTGCTTCATGAACACAAAACCAGTAGTTATATGATTATTCCGTTTGCTGGGGTTTTTTTGCCTTTTAAAAGAAAAATTACTTATTTGACTTCCTATTCATGACTTAAACTTGGCAATGCAGTGATTAATATGTCAGTTATTTGCTATGCCTAGCAATGAGATAGACACATTTGAAAGGGAACTGAATGAAGCCATATGCCCTCAGGGACCCTTGAAGCATGTTATCTCCTAGTAACACACGGCATGGAGCAGTTCCTGCAATTGTAAACCAGCAACATAACATACGTAGTTTAACAATGCGTTGTAAAAGTTTCACAGCTCATGAAGATACATGCAGAATTAATCCCTGCAGAGCAAAACACTTTAAAAAGTACATAATAAAGCAATTAGCTAAGAGGGATGAAACTACTAACCATTTAATATGGGAGGATCTTTACATGTATTACTTTTTCATTGAGAGTGTTTTATAGAGGTACAATTAATGTAAAATGAGGCCTATGAGGCAATTAATGATGACTTAAAAAGTAAGATTCAAATGATAATTTACATTTTAAACATTGAGAGCCATTCTATTTGTGTTAAAGCCTTTTATTTCCTTTTGAAAAGTCTTCTAGATTGTGGGAGTGTGCTTACAGTTTCATATTAAGATTACCAGCTTGGTTATGGAAACAAACTATTCTTGCATACAAATAGATAAGTTCACCTGAAGGTATGACAGGCTTGTATGATAATGAGAAGTCAAATAGTCTTCAAAAATCTCACCAGGGCTTCACTAAAATAAATGAGGTAATTAAGAAAAAACTCTCCCAGTATCTGATTTCTCTTTGTGCATACTGTTCTGAGCTGGGATTAGGCAGTCACCTCTTGAAATTTACACTCTAATTTCCCACTCCGCAGGGGTACATGCCAATGACATGACTCTTTTCTAGCCCATTTAGCATCTGGAAGCAGGGAGCAAACCAGAACCACAGCTTCCTTAAGCAGGGTGTGTTCTTTTTCCTCTTGTCCACCTATATTCTTATTTTTCTAATGCCAAGTTTCTGTGTCTCAGACCAGGACTCTGTGTTCCTTCAATGAGAGGAAACCATTTGAGTCCAGTGGAGTAATTGTGCATGATTGATTGTACTTATTGCTACTACTGCAGTTGCCTAGTTAAGGTTATCTGACTTCAGTAGAGATGTGATATA
Source organism: Ramphastos sulfuratus (assembly GCA_013399055.1). Classification (NCBI taxonomy): domain Eukaryota; kingdom Metazoa; phylum Chordata; class Aves; order Piciformes; family Ramphastidae; genus Ramphastos; species Ramphastos sulfuratus. The sequence continues at coordinate 76,266 of WBNM01007306.1, forward strand.
AATAAAGGTTTACCTGGTGAGTATGGCCTCTAAGTTAACAGAGACAGATGCCCAAATGTCCATGAAAATCCAAAAATATACAGGATGTGATCCAAAACCCACTGATTGCTACTGGAAACATGAACGCTGATTTCAGTTATCTTTGTATCTCACTTTTCTCTCTGTCCTCTTTGCAGTTACTTGTCAAGATACTAAAATAAAAATGCAGACCCAAAATGCTTGCAGACTTAGCTGTTGCTATTGAATAACAATAGCTCATTCATACTTGCCTGTAACCCATCAGGCCCATTATTGGTTATCATTAAATGATTAATAGTAATGAGAAAAATGAACAGGATTCACAAACATTTTTTTGCACTAAATTGTTCCCAAAAATATATTTTATAGATATTGTTGACTGGTTGTTTGTATCCACAGTAGTAATTAATTTACACTTTATTTTTTTTTTATCTTTAGGATATCTTTATTGAGTTCTTCTAATTTTGTCATTTGCAGACTTCACAGAAGATAGAAATTGCTTCAACTTTTTAAGAAATCACTTAATCATTAAAAAGTTTTGTTTGCAGTCCAAAAGAAATGGTGGTTTCAAAGAAGGTCACAGCAGTTCTTGGAGAAACTGCATGATCTGTGTAAATTTAATGAATACAGTACATGCTAATAAACTGCTCAGCTTCACATAGTTTGGGTTGTTTTTTTTTTATTAAATTAAGCTTCCTCAACATGAAAAGAACACTCAGTGATTAAAGAGATAAAAAGAAACACTTTTAATGAAGAAGTGTTATATAATTTTATAATGAAGTATAAATTAAATATTCAAGAGAGGGATCAGATTCAGAGCTGTAATTGTTTTGATTAGATATGCAAAGTCAAATATGTTTAAATGCATTTGAAAAGGATTTACCGAAAGATGTGAATTTAAATGTAAAACTAAATATAAATTGAGACCCTTTTTTAGTGAAACAGATTGTCCAGATGTGAATGGAATTTGCTCTAAAAAAAAAAAAATCACGACTGCAGTGATTTAGCCATTTCTAATAATGTGAGTCACACATCTCTGCTGCACACTGTAGGCTGTGCAAATGCTATCATTGCTGCACTTGGTTGGGTGGGAATGGGTGAGGGATGATAGCACAGCAGTATTACACTTTGCAGAATGCTGCAGGAAACCATTTGATGTGGTACTACTTCTACAGCAGCCTCACTTGTGTCATCCTACTGAACTGCACAGTACTTGGGTCTTGTAGCACGGTGGAAGCTGCAGCTGAGCTGTTGTCCTACCACCAATGTTGTTTCTGCAGATTTATGTGTCCTCTGCTTTCCTGCCTCTTCCAATACTAAAAACATGTTTTCTGTTTGCTCTGTGGGGCTACTTTAACTTTGAACAGAAATTCACACAGGGCCACAATTACAGTTTACATGTAAATGTACCTTCAGTAAATTACAGGAAGCAGTGCTTAGAGCTTAGGCAAATTCTCCACATAACTCATAGCAACTGAAGATTTAAAAGGGAGATTCTCTCCCTCTTTTTTTTCCAAATTCGTTCTTTGTAGTCATTTAATGTTCCTAGCATCTCCCACTTGCTTTACTTAGTTTAGGTCATAGGCTTTGCTGAATTTAGTCTTTCAGCTTTGTAAATATTATCCTTGGCATTGCTGTCCCTTTACACCTCAGATTTTTTACTGGAATTTTACTACCTTTTGCTAATCATGAAGGAACCCGTTCAGGAAGATGAAGCCTTCTAAGCCCTTCTTGAGGCTGTACCAAATCTATGAACCTCTTCAGGAAACTCAAGAATAAAGAGCCTTTTCTAAGGTTTTCTTAGAAGGGAGCATTGAAAACACTGAAGTGGATTTTGAGAAGTCTTTGGAAGAGAAACACCAGTTGGTGTTCTTTTTCTGAAAGACTATTTTTGTAAAGTGAACTAGCAGGATTCAAACCTCAAGAATCTCATTCAAAGAAAAGCAAATCTTCTGCATTGCTGAGGCTCCAGCAATCATGCTAAGTACTCCCAAAGATATGGAATCCTTCATACTTGAAAAACTTTCTAAGTTTTTGCCTTAAGGCAAAACCTAAGACACATTGGTACAGCTTTGTAGTTGATGCTTTTACAGAATGAAATGTGAATTGCTATTTACTGTATCACAATGATAGAATCATATGGTATTTTTGACAAGTGTGTGTGTTTAGGGATTTGATAGGAAATGGAGACTATGGCTAACAAGTTCCACCTCCTGCTACCACAGATAAAACATTCCCGAGCCACAGGAAAAGGTGCCGTCTTTCCTTTTAACCATACTTAAGGAAATTCATCAAGTTTCTTCCTTGCAATTTGTATGAGTTTGTCATCAAGTATTACCAATTGCAGTGACAGTATTCTCGGAGATAGTAACATTTTACCTCAAACCATTCTATGTGGTTAAAAAAAAAAAAGTCTTTGAAGCTCTTTTATCTTTAGACTTCCTGCCAAAGTCATGGATCATAATTTTGAAAAGCTTTTCCGATTTTAAACCTTTGTATTTATTTATAACCATCACATAAAATAACGGTGCTGGAGAACTAGAAAGCTGCTGTTCAGTACTACTAATGAGGGAAAAAAAATACCTCTGGGATTCACAGGGGAAGTGTGTGAAGCTGAGGAGCTGACCTTTCAATTGCTATTATTTCTTAGTGACAAGGGTCTACAGGAATTTTATTAGATTAAGAACAGACCTCTCTAAAAGGTTTTGCAACTTCCCTCTGACTTGAGTCTTTACAAAAATATATTTCTTAGTATTAAAATATTACTTAAAAAAAAACTTTTAAATTGTCTTTGACAAAAAAAAATATGTTTGTTCAAAGTAATTAATGAGTCTCTTCTCTGCACTTTTGGTGTGAAATTTATACCTTTTCAGGATGTCTTGAAAAACCATCCAACAGTGGCTCCAATACAAAGACTGGAGCACCATGAATTTGTTTACATGAGTAAAGGAGATAGGGGGAGCTAGGAGTGGTCAGATTCAAGGGGACAATTAGTCTAAGAAAGAAAGAGAGAATGAACAGATATTTTTGACCTAGCCGAAATAAATTCCCTTATTTCAAATAGAATCAGGAAAGAATGAAAAAAACCCTTGACATTTTCTGAGTTAATTTGATCATATTGTTTAGTATTCAATTATCATCTTCAGTACAATGTTTAATATCTAGTGTAGGACTAGCAAAATCTCTTCATTCTTTGACTGTCGTTTTTTCCGCATTTGGAAGAGTTTGAGATCCAGAATTGCTGGAGGTTGCAGGAGAGTTTCATGCCATTTGAGAATCCCACTTTAATGCCTACCTCTATTTTTTTTTTTCTTTGCAATTGACCTTTCCCTAAGTGCAATGAAATATTTGGAGGAAGCTTTCTCATTGTATCGTAAACCCACTTGCACAGAATGGTTGTGGGAGAGAAAGGTTCTGTGGCTTGGCCTAGATGTGACCATCTTGAGTAAGTCAGGATTGTGAAGTATTGCATTTGCATTCAGCCTGAGTGCTCTGCAAGGCTTTGGAGCCTACGCCTAAGGTAGCATTACCTGTTTGGTGCCGTAGCTGCAAGATCTGCTTAGACTGTAAATTGCGATTCATATAACTTCAGATCACGTGTTTCTTACATCTTCCTCTTTAAAAAGTCATTAATTAAAGGACTTCTCATCTTGATATATGGAAACAATTAGCATATATCTCTAGCCCAGTTTCAGTGCATGCTCATCATATTTTCATGGATTGCATGAATTAAGAGGATAGGTTTTGAAGCTGCTTAATACAACCTGCCCGTTCTGTATTGACAGCTCATTCTTAGCATTAAGATTTTAAGTGAAACTATGGTTCTTGCAGAGTAATTAATTAACCTCTGGCAGCAGAAGAAAGACTGGCAGTGTCTGAGGGAATGGAGTAGTCACCAGATTTGATTAACTGGTGTTTTTTTAGGTAGTGAGTAATTGTTACTTACAAACTACATTAAAGACTTTGCCATCTCAGGATGTTTTTTGAAAACATAAGACTTCATTATGAAGTCAAATTAGATTTTACTGATTACCGAATCACTACTAAAATTATAGACAAGCCCACTTCCCAGATTTTCAGACCCTGGAAGTTTACTTGGAAATCCAGCTTATTACAAACCATATATTATTGGCTCAGCTTGTTATCAAGATGGCATTCAGACCTAACTCTGAAAATCCCATGAAGGATTTGGTGTTCACATACTGGATTTGGATTAAGGCCCTCTCAAGATAAAATGAGCAAAGGCTAGGCAGAGCAGGCTGCACGTGTGGCGTGGAAATTGTCCTAGGCTAAGTTATGATCCTCTCTACATCTTCCTTGTCTTTTATGATACTAATTTAAACATGTACAGTGAGTAAGTCTGAAACAATTTATAGCAGAATGTTAGCACCATATTGAGAAATGTCTGGGACTGAAAGCAGGTTTTGTTTGAGCAAAGCCTGATGATACTTCACATTTCGTCTTTATTGGGAAATGTAGCTGAACCACTTAGAATTAAATGTTTGACAAACTGTTATTTTTGTTAGATCATATAAAAGGGCAATCCAGTTTAATGATATTTAGAAAGACAAGACACAAGTGTTGTTTCCAGATTCTTTATTCTTGTGCCAGACAAATTACCCATTTATTTTAAAATATTTATGATCTTCTGAGTTTTGCCCTAATGTTGGTAACAGTTATGTTACCAACAGTTACTCTTTAGATTTTCTAAGTTCTGGACATGGAGACCTGCTGACGTCTTTTCAGCCCCCTTCTTGACTGTACAGTAGTTTCATGAGATAGCTCATCTTCCAGAGGGCTCCAAAAACTAAGGCTCTATCTCTTCTCCCAGCATATGCTGAATGCAATTAGGCACCAGTTCAGAAAAGGCTTTGTAAACATTCTGAATCCACGCCACGTTTTCTGGTCTCAGGAGCTGCCAAGTGCCTCAATGCTGTATTCAAGCCAGATGTCTAAATATATAAAACGAATGGCTGAACAAAACATCTCCTTAGTAAAGCATATGCATATAGGATGGACAGACCTGAGGGGTCTGAGGTCAGCTCCAGAACATAATGTTCTGCCAACCCACATCCCTGGCCACTAGGAGGGAGACCAGAATATACTCTCTCCTGGGCAAGCTGTACAAGGAAGGAGAGCCTTAATTCTCACTGTTTGCCCTTCTGGTATGGGATACCAAGCCTCAGGAATCTCTGCTAGGAGTATCATAAAGCAAACTCCGTCACTTCTCAGAGAGTACACCTGCCTCAGGGACACTGAGGACTTGTTCAGCAGCATCAAACAGTTTGAGTACATCTACTTTTTCACCTGAGCAGCATCCACTCAACCATTATGAACGGCCACCTTGATCTTGTTAGGAAGTTTACATAATACAAGATACAAAGGAAAAAAACCTTCTGTGTAAAGGAATTCAATTACTTTGCCGAGTGTTAAGCTTGCCAGAGTGGTTTTCTCTTTTGCTGAAAGCAGAAAGATAGAAAATCAGAAATAAATATAGTATGTGTAATTAGCATTATGGACATGATTAGCTCTCAGCTGCAGTAGTTGTCAAAAGCAAAACACACTTGAGCAGACACAGTAGCCTAAGTTATAAATGGATTATAATTTCTAGGAGTAGTGTGTGTCAAAATAGTTCACAAAACATTTTCACTGGGCAGTCTTAGTCTTTGTCACTGCTTCTCAAAAGAAACAAAACTTGATCCTTTCTGAGCTATGTTTAAAGCAAAACATAAGATGCATTTATGTCTTCAGTCTTTCTAGAACCTGGAACTTCAGTGATCTTAAGAAGTTGATTGACTTAGTTTCCCTTTGTCATAAGGTCATCTAGTTCCAGATTGTAAATGGTGTTTGTGTGCATTGAGATGGACTGCACACAACGTTAGAGAAACTTGAACCTTGATGCAGGTGTGTTTTGGGTAAAAAGGCTAAATTGATTCAGGAACACTCTGAGAGACTACTGGTAATGTAATACTGTAGTAAAGTTAAATAGTAGTAATGGTTCATGGTAAGGCAAGGTAATAACTCTCATTTCTTTCTAAAAAACCCTCTGTATATTCAAGTCTTGAGTGATTACTCTTATTTGTAACAATGACAAGCATAGAAATAAAACAGTTGTTATGTATTTACTGAAGGACAGTGGTGGTGTAGGGGAGCTCTCACTAGCAGAATGTCTTTTTTCCCTCCTAGGTATGGCAATGTGGAGGAAGCGTTGAAGTTCTGCCTTGCTCCAGGATTGCCCACATTGAAAGAGCACATAAACCCTACACAGAAGATCTCACTGCTCATGTCCGAAGAAATGCACTAAGGGTGGCTGAAGTCTGGATGGATGAATTTAAAAGCCATGTCTATATGGCATGGAACATACCCCAGGAGGTGAGTCACAAAGACCACTATTTGCAAGCTTTGGCATTAGATACTTTTGCAGTTGACTCTTACTCTAAATTTGTGTTTTTCTTTTAGGATTTTGTTATTTGTATACATGTAGGTGTGTGTTTATGTCTTATACACACATGTATAAAAATATACCTGTATTTGTGTCTTATTCTAGAAAATTGTCTTCGTGTTTCTTAAAAAATACTTTATCATCCTCACTGATGACTTTTCATGGAGATTTTAATCTAGTAGCTGTATAAAAGTGGAAAAAAAAATGTCTATTACACATCTTAGTTCGGACTTGATTCTGTTATTTACCATCACAGAGCTGTAATTCCACCAGGTTTGTGAGGGGAGTTCTGCCAAGGGGCATAGGGGTGTTAACGTCTATTGATTCAAGTACGGGTGTCTTATGGTTGAGTAATTTCACATCAGAGTAAGGGTGACTGATGGACATCATGACGTATTGCAGAATATAGCTGTAACTCCCCTTGGGGCTGCTCATCCAGGTTGCTTTTCCACAGGTGAGCAATGGTGTGTCTATTAGATTGAAAAGGTAGCGCTGAGTGGCTGAACTGAGAGCTCAGTTTGACATCAGATTTTAGTTGCTCCTCATTTCTCTACTCAGTGATGTGATGGTTTGGGAGTTACCTACCCCACATACACACAATTAAATCACCCAGACTAGACTCAGCTGGCTGGAAGTTAAGGAATGAAGCTATATTTAAAGCTTAGCACAATTTACAAGCATATATATATACACGATATACAGTTATGTACAAGTTAAAAGTAATGCAGAAACACAAAATCCTTCCCAAAACAATCAGATTGCCAGGAGGATCCCAACTCAAACCTTCTCCCCCCTTCCCCCCTTCCCTCCCTTCAAAAAGAGCCAGATCAATCCCCATATATCTCACATGGTAAATTTGGAGATCTGAGGTGAGATGTCAAAAGGACGACAAGGAGGTTAGGGGAAATAAAGGATTAGGTAGGATTAGAGTTAAGGCAGATGCAACCACAGACTGTCAGGGAGAAAGGAGCAGAACAACTGAGAACTGAAAAGTGTGTGAGAAGTGAGTGTCTTATTTATATTTTGACTAGTTGCATTTCTAAGCAGAAGAATGAGTGATACAGGGTACTGTTGGGGTTTTTTTCTTTCTTCTCACAGCTAAGGATTTAATTTCTCTCAGTAAAATATTCCAATTAGCCTCAAAACACCACAAGTTGTATTTATGAACTGTTAAGTGCTAAAGAGCTCTGAGGAAGGTGACTGTACCTGTTCTGGAAAATACTCAGAGTCCACGTAGAATAGATTGTTCCTACCTGGAGGCTGGAAACCATGGGTGTAGTTGAATTTGATGTTTAACTTAACAGCGTGATTTTCTTGTTATAGCAAAGACTTTTAAAAAGGACTTGGGCAATTTATTTTTTCTTTAATAAAATCTCTGTAAAATATCACTGAGTGATTTTGCAACTGTTCAGAGAAACTGGTTTTGCTGAGATTTCTGGTTCAAGAAATAAAGTGCTGTACTTCTTTAGTTTAATAAGGCAAAAGGTTAGAAACCAAAAACCGGCTAGTTATATGAATGCTAATGTTGATTCAGCAGCTTGCAGTAGTTAAAACTAGATAATTTGAGCAAAGTGAGGAGGACCTTGCCCTGTTTTCAGGTTGCAGAATGAGCCACATAATGTACCGTGAAAGCAGCAGGTAAAGAAATCCTCCATGATCTGCCATAGGGAAAGGATCTTTCTGGAAGTTAGTCTCATGTTCAGAGAATCCAAGCTACTCTTTAAGTGGCCTTGTTTCGAGTATTTACACAGCAGTGTGTACAGGAACAAAGACATTTCTGAAAGATAGGGTAACTCATTTTACATTAAAACAATTAAAATTTTATTTTATTTGCGATGAACCTGATATACTTAAATTTCAGTTTTTGGTTTTTGGATTTTAGATATTTTCCTGAAGATTGGTTGATCTGCACTGATCAATCAAGTTTCAATTCTTTGACTTGCAAACATAGCATTAACATAGAAACTCTTTTTGCTAACCAGGGTATGCAGTATTATACATGTATTTGTACAGTGTACATCCAGATATGGTGATGGTGTTGCTTGATCTTGTGCAAAGTTGAGATCTGAATGCAGTTGGGAAATCAGATTCATACAGAATACAAAGATAAGTTGATGTTACTATTACTTGCAAAGTGGAAATTTAACAAGGAATAATAACACAGTCTTGACTGTGCCAATAGGTCAGAAAAATACATGCCTGTTATAATAAATTTTAAAGCTCCTCTATTAAACAAAGGAATCAAATATACATTATGAAACAAAAGAAAAATACAAAGTGTGTGGATTTTACTGTGATTTCTGCAGGTCACAAAGTCCATCAAGATGTTTGCATGGTAGTTCTTGTACTGCCAAAACAGATTTTGTCCATTTTGAAAAGGAGTAAGATGCTTTCTTACTACTTCAGTCTCCAGTCATTTCCCACCACATATATACAAATCGTTGCACTGAACTGCTTGAATAAATTGCAATGCAGATTCTTTTCATCTTTGCGAAGGCTACTGCTGTCAAACCGTAGTGCAGACTTAAAAGCCAGAAATGGCAAGCGCTACAGCAGCACTTAATAGTGCTGGCTTCTACTGCAATGTAATGAGATGCCTCTGTTGTAGCAAGACATTAACTACGATCTGTATGTATGGAACTCTAGCACAAAGAACCTTCATTTGTATTTCTCAGTGCTGCAGAAAACCAAGTAAGCATACACATGCTCACATACTTAATTCAAACATACTGGGAAACAGCTTCGTTTTCACAGCTGTAGCAGGCCTGTAAAGCCTGAGTCTACTCATTACCTAGTAATTGCTACAGGATGTTCAGGAACAGGCTGACACCTTTGTGACTATCAGAAGGTTTTCCTGTCAGATGGGGTCTTTAACTTGGAGCTGGGTACGTTCAAGTGTTGTTCACCCAACTGCCATCTTTTGCCATGTGGAAAATAGAGAAGGACTTCAAAGAGCATTGAGATTCTGGTTTGTTCTGACAGCCTGAGCCATGTGCTCAAGTATCCTAAAAAGGTTGTGCATTCTGAGGCTGTTCTGAGCATTTTTATGTTCATTGTGCAAGGTCTGCTGCCAAGAATCAGGGGAAGAGCTCTAAAGACCTGGAATTTCTTTTTTCCTTTGCCATGCTAAACTTTGTGAGTACTGGACTGGTTCTGGAGCAGCAGGAAACCGCTGCCTTTTAAAGGAAAGAGGAAAACACAGAACAAAATTGCACTCCCGATTATTGTAATTGAATCAGTCAGTATAAAGAAAACCTGCATCATTACTGGGAGTCCTTTTCTATGCATTAGAAGGTTAGGAGGAGTGCAGTATAGAAACATCAGTAGAAAGAGGAAGCATTAAATGTAAAGAAGCAAAATAGTGATAACAGCTTGTGGGACACTTGTAATACAGACTTCCAGGCAGGGGGCAAAGAAATAGCACATGAGAAACACTGGGGATGGATTAGTTCAAATTTAGATATCAGGCTGGATGGCAGTATTTCTGTTTCATCTTTGCTTAGTTCAAGGTTAATTTAAAGGTGAAATACCAGAGGGACAGTTTTCAAATCTAACCTGGCTTCAGTTTAGGCAGAACAATGCTGAGATGTCATTGTGAGACACACACACAGAGGACAGACAGATAGCATGGCCAAAAACTGTTACACAAGTGGAGAACTACAGGAGTCGTTCTTTCACTGGAAGCTGATGAAATGGTACCCTGGTAATGGACCATGTAAGTAATAGAAATGTATTCAGTTGTAACAGTTGGGACTTTCCATGAAATGTATTACTTCAAAGTGTTAACCACAGGACCTGTTTTTTTTTTTCTGTGGAAGAATTCCCAGATCTCTGAGAAGCCCTATAGTCAGATGTTGCCAAATGTTTTAGTCTTTGAGAGGTAATGATAATAAAAAGGAGATAGACTCATTTGGCAGTGTGCTGTGACTGCCTTCTTGGGATCTCTGTGGGTAGCTCTGAAGTGCTGAGGGCTTTAAATGGATACCACAGTGATTTCTGCATCATAACTGTTTAGATAGATTCCAAAAGCATTTAAAACCCAAAAGAAAGATTTATCAAGTCCCAGAAGAAAAAGCCTCCCCTGTGGTTTTGGGTCTTGTTTTCTTCTTCTTTTTTAACTCTAATCATATTCTCAGCTTTGGGGAACACACTGAGTTGTTGCTGGTGATAAATCCAGTGCACTACATGTGAGCTATTTTCCTTTTTTGGCTGCATGGGAGGATGTGGTTAGAGGAGGCCCCAGATGCTCTTTCTTACCTTATGCACAAACTGCAGGGAAAGAAGCAATGAAGCCTGCAGGGGTGCATGAAAACAGAACTGGGATGCACTGGAGCAATTTAGCACCCGACTCCAGGAAGCCTTGCTATTGCTGGCAGTTGAACATGTGTGCACTGGTGTCTTCCTTCACACAAACAGCAGACCTGCTGGAAAGTGCAGCCAAAGTGCTGCATGGGTGAGATGTCTCCATGGGATCTGCTGGTTGTCTTATGGCATCCTACAGCATGTTTCTCTATCAAGTCACTTGATATAAAAGTCAGGAAGAAATGATCACTGAAGAAGGAGTTCCACATAAAGTTTTGTGAATGACATAGAGCTTGATATCATTCATAAGGATTAACCTGGGTTACACCTTTTTATGCCAGACCTCAGTTTTGTACTTGGCTAATGTGGAAGTCAGTTTTATTTTTTGTTAGAAAACACTTCCACAATAAAACATTCCAGATTAACATTAATTCAGTGCTTTGGGATGTGAGAAAGCAGCTCAGAGACCTAGATACTAAAAAAGATACCTTTTTGATGTGTAGCTAGGAAAATTCAGTGCTTCCAGTGTTATTTTTAAATCATATCTGCTGGCTGGTAAAATCTTTAGGGTGTTTACGGCCCAGTAAAGTATATTGTTTAATAGGATTCCCTATGAAAATGTATTTATCCTGTGTTTTGTTCTGAGGCAGAAGTGGCAGAGCACAGTGTGGAGCAAAATTTCTCATTTTACTTCCCGTCAAATAGCAGCTATGGATTTGCACTTAGAGTCCTCTCTAAAAATTTCCATTGCATGATTTTAATGTGATAAATTATTGATTTTTCTATACAGGGACTTTATGAAACTCACATTTTATGATCTGCTTTTATGATAAGTAGAAATTAGGTTAGCTAGAAATGTAAAAATGAATAAAAATTAGAGGAGAGAATATTCTGAAATTGCTTTTAACAAAAATAGCAACTTGTCTTTTAACACTACAAGAGATATTTAATAAGTGATATTTCAGAAAGATGAGCAGAGCTTCTGCTCTTTGCAGTGAAACAGTAAACCCAGGCTTCAGAACTGGCCAGAAAGTGTCATATACTAATGATTAGGCCACAGTAGGACTCCAGCAATGAGGTTGTTTCTAGGGCAACTTGCTACTTCCTGCCAATTACTTTTGGATTTGGAAAGTGCCAGGAAATTGGAGAACAACAGTGATATTCATTGGAAGCTAGATCTAAACCCCACTGAAGTCAGTAGGGGTGGTTCTATTGACCAAAGGAGATTCTGAAAGAGACTCTGCCATGGTGACCTGTATCGTATTGAATTGGAGCCCTCATGGAGTGTGGGTGGGTAACAGACACACTTTGCAATCAAAAACTAATAGATGAATGTCTTCAGTCATAGTCATCTTTGCAATGAGGGAGATGGTTAGTTCACTGATGTCTTTCCTGCTTTTCTGTCCTTTGTTTTATGTGCAGGACTCCGGAATTGATATTGGTGATATATCTGAGAGGAAGGCCTTGAGGAAAAAGCTCCAGTGCAAGACCTTTAGGTGGTATCTTGTCAGCGTGTATCCAGAAATGAGAATGTATTCAGATACCATTGCCTATGGGGTGGTAAGGATCTTCTTTACAATTCCCATTCTAAAAAGGAGAAAGGTGTAATAGCACAACTAATTCAGGCAGGCTGTGCCTGGCTCTACATAGAAGAATCAGATAAACTTGAAGTTACTAGTTAAATAATTTGTGGCTAGTTGACAGAGACAGATGCTTTGCTGTAGTTTATGCTGAGGTACTTGGAAGGTTATCTTCCTCTTAATTTTTTGTTTGTTTTTTGACTTGCATTCTGCTCAGAGGGACTCAAGGCATGATTTTTTTTTAAACAAGTTGGAGTTGTCAGTTTGAAAGTTTGTGGCAACAGGTAAATTAACAAAATAGGATCAGTATTTCAACTCCAAACTCCTTAATATTGCACCTAGATTTAATTTAAAACTTCAAATACCTGTATTTTGGCATCATCATCATCATTACTTGTGTGATATTGGTACCATAGTCTATGTTGAAATCATGCTTGAGTTGTACCATGCTAATGAAAGCAGAGGCAATTCTTGCCCATATAAAGCTGGCAATCTAAACAGAGAGGGCAAGTATGCATGGACCCATAATAAGCTAGCAAACCTAGGACATCTTTTTCACATTGTCTGTCCAGTGTCATATTCACAACAATTGATTCTTGTGAATTAAATTTGCCTTTTTGCATGGAAGTCCCAAACATAAATAGTAAGAGCAGGTCATACAAGTGAAAGATTCGGTTTGACACACTCCTCAAAAAGAAGTCTTCATTGTGCAGTTTGCCGTTACAGCTCTGAGAAGACCCTTGAGGGTCCCAGAGAGCAGCTGCTCTGTTTTGGCAAGTGAAGTGGCTGTGTGCCCCACTAAGTTCCATGAGTGCTTTGACAATCAATTAAAATCATCATGCTGTTTTTTCATGCAATTAAAAAAAGAGAAGAAAAACACTTCCAGCAAAGGTTTAGGTCATTGTTAAATACATGAGATGATGGTTACCTTCCAAAATAGTTTGGAACAATGCCCAGATCACACCTGTGTGCAAGGAATCTCCTCCATAGGCTGTGTGGAATTGCTCTCAGAGATGCCACGATCTAATTAGGGTGTGGAGTTTCCTGAGAAGAAGGAGGCATAGTAGGTAAGAACTGCATGGTGTTCTGCTTGTCACTACTTCTGGCTAAAAAAATGTTTGATTGCAGGTGAAAAAGTGATATTAGATTGAAAAAACAAAGACCAGTGGAATAACTAAAGTACTTGTGTAGTCTCAGAATTAACTCTGTATCATGTAAGCTTAAGTGAAAATCAGTGACCAGACAAGTTATGATTTTATATTCTGCTGAGACTTTTTTATCAGCCTTTGGAGATTTCTTGCTGACAATATACAAACCAAAAAGAATCAGAAGAGTTTATTATAGCAGTACTGACCTCGCTGGCCAGAACACACATAATAATGCACATGATGCAGTTTTTCATCTGCAGTATGAGAGTAGCCTCATCAACTATGAATGAGCAGGCCTTATGCCATTATTTTACTATCACAAGAGGAGCAGTGGGCAGCTCTGGCAGCATGTCTGCACAGGTAAAGGGGGAGTCCATTATGAAATACATAGCTTAGTGTTTTATCAAATGCTCTTTTATGAAACATAAAGTGCCTAGTCTGTTTAGGAAAAAGAATTGCTTGGATCCCTAATCTTCCTCCATGTCTGCTTTCCTGCTTGCTTGATTGTCTACACCAGAGGAAGGTGTGATATTTCAAAGCACGTCAGCCTCTTGCTGATTCTTTTACACAGCATCACACAGTATCACACAGTATCAGCAAGGTTGGAAGAGACCTCAAAGATCATCAAGTCCAACCCATTACCACAGACCTTTTAAGTGGTTCCATTCATCATCTGCATTTTTTGTAGAACATATTGATACTACAGCATTATCATTAATTTTAAAAAATACTGAGTAATAACAAAAGTTACCTGAACAGGGGCAAATGTTAGGATATAGGCATCTACAGTATCACCACTCATGTTTATCCCCTGAATCCTTAATTTCCTCCTGCACTGTGAAAGTTAGGAAAGTATCTGTATCATTTATGTCAACTTTATGCTGTGGCATATAGCTAGGGTGAGGGTTAGTGACAGAGTAAGGGTTTGGGAACCAAATTTCTTTCAGAATTTGAATTAGGAGTTAGGAGAAAGTGTATTTGGCTCTGTGATTTCAGCTTGAGGTTTGAAATAATTTTGCAAATTCCCAATTTCAGTAGTCTAGTTTAACTCTGTATTCTGTAAGGCTTCAGATTTGAAAGGCAGCAAATGCCAGTATTATCTCATTATATCTGGTTTTCAGCATGGGCATTGGCAGCCTGGTTGTCCTCTGGATTATAATTAAGATTATATCCTCTGCATTGTAATTATATATAAGTCTTGGTAGTCATAAACTGCATTATCCAGGTTAACTGTTAGTTGTCACCAAGCCACTAGATCTTGGAAAGGGATAGTTCCAAAGAGTCTGGGCCTCAGATTTGGGAACAGTGTTATTAGTTAACAGGCCAGTGGCTTGGGTTTTTCTGTTTTCTGTAGGGATCAGTTCTCTACAAATACTCAAAGTTAATTGTAGAATTGTGATTGGGATAAGAGGTTGAGAAATTAAATCTGGAGAGGTAATTTTACTTTTCAGTTCTCAAGGCTTACAAGAGGAGGATTGGTGTTAAAAGGAATGTAGTGTTTTGTCTTTTTCCCTGTAGGGCATCATCACCAAACAGGTGCTGTTAGGGTTGAGGTCATGCATTTTTTTATAGCTTGGGACTCTGAAGTCTCTAGGTCTGTTTTACTGCTGGGTCAGTCCTCCCAGCTGACTTACATGCTGATGCTGCTCAAGGCAGATGTTTTATCTTCTTTTATCGTGTGGATTGTTGTAGGAAGGTTATATAACAGCAGAGCTAGGACAGACATTAGAATTTGGGTTTGTGGAAGAGGTTTTGAAAAGGAAAAAGTAGTGTGGGATCTAGGCATGATACTTCTCATTGGTTTAGATAGAGAGTGGGGCCTGACATGATTATGAGTACAGTCATGGCTGTGGTTACTGTTGTGGGTAAGACAAAGCTTTGAGAGAGGAAACTTCATTCGGTTCTTGAGGGCTGCAGCTAAGAACAAGGCCAGTATTGATACCTACTGTGAGTTCTCTCTCTCATGTTGAGATCTGTCATGTCTGGTACTGAATTTAGAGTTTGATTTGCAGTTGGAAATCTTGTAGAAAGAAATTCATGGTTATCCTCCTATCGGCTGGGATAGGGTTTATTTTCACAAGGATCTGGGAGGGGATGTAGCCAGGACAGGTGACCCAAACTAGGCAAGAGGATACGATGTGACATCATGGTCACGCTCAGTATGTTACTTGGAGGTCATGGCTCTAGAAAGGGCTGAGCATCAAGTTCTAGGCAGTGATCATTTTCATTCTGCATCACTTGCTTTATGTCCTCTTCTATCAGTGTTATTGCTGTTTCTTCTTTCCTGTGTTGCTGTGTTGTCCTATTAAACTGTCCTTATCTCAAACCACTCAGTTTTACCTTTTTTTTTTTTTTTTTTTTTTTTTTCCCCTGATTCTCCTCCCCATTCTACTGGGAGCAGATAGAAATGAGCAAGAAGCCCTGTAGTGCTTAAACCATGATACAGGTTTTGATTTTATTCACTGCCTGGCTTCAGTCTCAGTCTTGTCCATATTTCTTAATGAACTAGTGCACTTCCAGGCTTCCTTTCTAAGCATAGCGATTTGTTTACCTCAAAGGAGGCCCCTGTACACAGCTGAGGGGACAGCTCAGTAAGTCACAGGGGGTTGCAAACCTCATCACCTCTTTACTCCTTCAATCAGAGAATTCTCTCGTGTTCTCCAAACTGATCTTATACCCCCGAAGACCTTTATACTTGCCCATGAGTATGCAGTCCACATCTTTGGCCTCACACTACAAAGACCTTCCAGCTATCTGTGCTCATTAATTTCACACTTTGCTTTCAGAGGATTCTGTCTCAGCACTGCACAGGTAATGCTGAGGGTTTGTGAGAACAGGGCCAGGAACTTTGCAGTGTGTTCATAGCTAGATTTCTGTGTGTGGGTTAGCTTGGAATGGGGCAAAAAAGAGCTAGTGCATACCAATTGACCAGAAGTCTCCAAGTGTCAACAGAAAGAACTTTTTTGAATTATTTCCAGGAATTGGAAGACTCACTTGAGTGATTCTGAAAAGCTGTTTAATTACAGGGCTTTCTCCTGTCTTTAAAACTCCATGCGTACTGCTCAGCTAGCTGCAAGGGAAAACACTTGTCTGATTAGACAATATGTTTTAAACGTACACCAAAAATTGTTACTATCTCTGAAGGCTTTTTGAAATCTGCTTCCCTGAAACCTCATGCAACATTACTGGAATCAGTAGTGCTAGATTATTGACAAGGAAGAATTTAGTCCAGGTGCCTTCTCTTCAGTAGCTTCACTGCAACAAGCATTTGAAGTTTCCTTGCTTGACTACACATGGGTTTTTTGCAAATAAAGTACTCACACTATTTTTTTTTTTTTTGCAAGACTTGCTTAATTTCTTTTTCCTTCTGTTTATATTAGCTGCAGAATTCCCTGAAAAGTGATTTGTGCCTTGATCAAGGGCCAGACACGGAGAATATCCCAATCATGTATATCTGCCATGGAATGACACCACAGGTCAGTTTGTCTAATGGTCTCTGATATTGCTGCTGCTCCTAGTAAACTGTGTAGGAGGAACCATCCTGTACCTGTCGCCGTTTTCCTGCAATAATGCCTCCATAAGCTGTTTAGCAGCTCTTTTATATAAAGCTAAAACATTCTTTCTGCCGTTAGCTGGGTATCAGTGCTATATTTCTGCTCTGACAGTGAGTTTGTGCATTTTGAAAGAATTTAAGGAATACAAGAGTCAGCACTGGCCCAGTTTTGTTGACAAAAGCTTTCATTTCTGATCTTTAACCGTGCATGTCATATGAGTGAAATGATGTATTTCAAAACAGTTTACAGACATACATATATATACTCACCATTTCTTATCAGAAGCAACATCTTTTTTACTTTATATTTACGGTCTCATTTTCATAAAAATCTGAAACATACAGCCTCCTTCTTCACACCAACACAGCTGTGTCAAATTCCAAACCCTCTTCTTGTGAAAGCCCTTCTTCTAAAGCTCCATTTTTTCCTTTCTCTGCTATTGTCCTGTTACTTTAGTATATGCCAAAGACTCAGATTACTAAAACGTTTCAATTTTCTTACATGACAGCTGGATTTATTAACCTGGCGAACAGGAAGGTTAAGACATTGTATCTCCCCAAGTGATCAAGTATATGAGGATAGGTGAAAGTGTTTTAAGGTAAATCTTGACAGTAAATATGTTACATGGTCTAGGATATCAAAGACATGGCAGATTATCTAGTTGAAAAGTAACAGAAGCAAGAATGATGTAAAGGAAATGGGTGTATGTGTGGGAGTGACTGGAGAAACTGAACAATCCTTCCAAGTTTGAGAGTTTTTTTCCTTCATATTTGCTTACTCAAAACACCCCCCTGTGCACCCCTTAAATTACAGAATGTGGGTTTTCCCATGGAGTTGTTAGTTACGTGACTTGGCTAAAGAGGAAATTAATCTGCAATATCTCAGAAGTAAACACAGAGGGACAAGGTCTGGTGCCCTATACCTGGATCTCATAGTGAGCTGGAAATATGAGTTTGGAGAAATGCAGATACAGTTCTGTGCTTCCTTGTCAAGTCACACATGCTGCAACTGTGCCCTGTACTGACTTCCTTTGCCAAGAGCCTTTAATAGTGATCGCTAGTGGTGTCAAGCTTGAGTAAATTATGAATGATGAAGACAAAAATGTCTGAAAATCTCATCCATCAGACTTGCTCACTGCATGGGCTGTGGCTTATTTGTCACATAATTATGTGGTAACCGTTGTTCGCCTCCAGGAGGTTTTTGAGCTAGTCCTCAATGTTTGCTCAGGAACTGTGTCATTCACCTGTGAGACAGAGCCATTATTCTTCATCTTCTGGGAGGACGATGTAGCTGTCTTCTGGCACATCATCTATGGTAACAACAGACTACAGGCATAGTTGGAAATACCAATTAGAAATTTTAATTATAGCTAAAAGAAAAGCAACAACAACAAAACTTCAGTTAGCACAGTTTAGTATTCACCAGAACAAAACCTACCTTTGAATGCCAGCTGAAGTTCTGTTTAAATGAGATAGCAGGAAATAAATGACAGAGGGAAAAGTGGCAAGGGAAACTTCTCTTGATAAGATTCTGCTCTTTTCATAATTACAATGTTGTGTCTCCTTCCCATTACCTATGTATTTAATTTTGTAACTAATAATGTTAAAAACGCCCCCCCAAAAGGCCCATGTATGAGCAAGATCCCAGTAACGAGCAAAAATCTCTTTAAAAAGAGAGGCAGACTTCCTGTATGTTCGGGATTATGATGGTAACAGGGAAAGCAGTAACAGACATTATTTGCCTTGCTCCTACAAGATTTCCTTTGCACGTATTATATCTCTTGTTTAAGTAGAGCTGCAGCCATTTACATTTCCTGTACCACATAGGAAACTTGGGAATAAATATTCCTTTTCATCTTAGCAAACTCGCCAGTAAGCACAAAAGATACTGGTGAGATGCTAATTTTATGCTAGCAATGGTGAAATGAGGGTAATTTAATAAAGGGGTGATTTTGCCCACCTGGCAGTCTTTATCAAAATAGACAAAAAGATTAGTTCCCTGATGGGCCCCTTGTATGACTGAGGGGTTTGATGATGCCATTCTTAGCTCTGGTGTAGAGTTTTACTGTTGCAGCTTTACCATTTACAGTTTTAGAGCTGGAACTATGGAGGGCTTGCACAATTGCATCTAGATGTGCATTAATATATCTGGTTGCCAGGAACCATTCCCCCATACACAGTTTAAGTTGCTATTCTTAGTTACTGCTATAGTTTCTCTTCTAAATGAGGTAACTTCCCTCCCCCCAGCCACAACCTCTTTCATACATTTTGGGATTTTCATCTTTTTGCATGGAAAATGGCTTAGATGAGGTGTTTGCCATCAAGTAATAGTTTCAGAATTGTATGTATAGCTACTATTTCCTTTTAGCATATACTGTAGAAGAAGGAAATCACTAAAGTCACCAGAAAGAGAGCTGTGTACCTGACATTAAAAATTCACACTTTGTTTTTTTTGCAGACGATATTGACAATATCGTGTAGCTTCATAATTAAAAGCAGTAGAGAGTGGCAAGGATATGTCCTCAAATATTGCCATGAAAAGATTAGAAATAATTTTCCCTGCGGCACTCCAGTTTAATTTTGAACAGACATCAGAATCTGTGACTCCTCAACCTTTCAGCAATCCACTCCATACATCTGCTAGAACTAGCATTAAGCACATTCATAGTTTGTTCCTGCACATATCTTAAAACACTTTGTAACTGTGTTCATTTTGTAGTACTGGTCCGCAAATAAAGAAACTGATGCAAATCTTACCTGTAGCTAAATAGTAGGATGAAATGGAAATCCCAATGTAGTCCTCTTGACACTGCTGAGAAACAATTTCTCACAGCAGGGTATTTGACTTGGCCTGAAAAGACAGAGGCACTTGAAATCTGGAGTCCATGATTAGGTATGTTTTGTACCCTTCTTCTGTCTTCAGAGAGTGCTTCCCCGGGTAGCTATGTTTTGTCGTGGTCCCCAGGAGCCTGGACACTTCAGGAATTACAATACCATCCACTGAGTAGAGAACTTGCATCTTGAAGTAGTGGAAAATACAGTGGTGGTGCCAAATGGGTGGTGATCCTATCCTGCAATGTGTTCTCATTCTTTGAAGGGCAGAATTGCTATTACTTTATGAGGATATTATTTCATTACAAAACATTGCCAGATAATTATATATTCTATTAAGTACTTCTTTGACTTTCTAAGTGGCAGCTTAAGTTGCTCATGTTCCTCCAGTTCTCTGCCAGAGTATACTGCTTTCTAAGCATCACATCCTTCCATTTCTGCCTTTGGTCACTATCTGTCCAAAATCAACACTGCTGTTAGCACTTCCATCTGTACAGCAACATGCACTATGTTTGCCTCACGACCCAGACTTATCAAGGACGTCACTGTCACACCTGAACATGTACTGCTATTTCTCATAGTCACCATGGGTACTGGACAGCTATTAGATGTGCATCATACAAGGCCATAAGATAGTTTTGGTACCTTTGGGCTGTTTAGAAGGGGATTTCCATGTATGTCTTATCCTGTCATATCAAACCTCATCTGCTGTGCAGTGCTGCTGCTTCTTAGAACAGCTGAACAAACTGACTTCTGCAACTATTAAAACAGCTAACAAAGTAAATGCAATGTGGTAAAACAGTTAACAACAGTAGTTCTAATAGGTTCCAGCTATGCTGTTCAGTGGTGGTAGAAATCATGTTGCTTTAATTGCATGAGAACAGCTCAGAGGCATGGCACAGCAGCCCACAGTTGTTCTTGGCCAAAGAAAAATAGAGGCGACAGCTGAAGATGGTGGGGAAGCAGTCCCCCTTCAGTATGGTTATATAGGGAGACAGGAAAATTGGGAGATGAAGTGGACTGGCAGTAACAGAGAAATGAGAGGAGAGAAATGTAAAGGAAAGAAGGAAAGAAAGAGTAATAGTAGTGGCAAAGCCATACAAAATACAAAGTACATGTGAAGTTCTGAGGGTTTGCTGTGGGTTTTTGGTTTGTTTTTTTATGTTCATGCAGAAAAAGATAAAGGTACCATCTTGAACTTGTTGAAGCAAAGCTACAATTCAGTCATACATTTAGGCCTTAAAAGATCCATTTCCAGCACTGCTTCCATTTGCATGGAAAAGATGGTTGCTTGTAGCAGCAATGAGTACATGCCTGAGGCCTAACTGCATTCTCTTCCTAATTGTGGGAACCTGAGCCTAGGTGTTTGTTGTTGTTGAAGGCCAGGACTGTAATCTTGAAAGCAGACTGATGACAATCTGCATTAAAACTACTCCTGACTGATAATTTGGAAGATTCTTTGCTGAGAATGAAGCATCATACTATTAGAGATGTTATAACTATTGCAATAAACAAGTGCCATTAGTCACTAAAGTGATCTTTTAAGTGCAGATCTACCTTGAAAATGCTTGTGATTTAGGGGATAATGGGCAGTTCTGTGTTTCCTTGTTCAGTAGCTTCTGGCTCATAGTCCTCAATTTATAAGCAGTTAAACCATGAAGCTCATCCAGAATGTGAAAGTCAATACAAAGCAGTTAGATTTTGAGAAATTCAGGTTGAGAGCAGGGTCAGAAAATTAGGTGAGGAAACCTGCTACAAAAGAAATGCAGGTGAGAAGGGACACCCATTCATATCCTTTCATATTTTCACAAGAGACTGCAGAACTGACCCTTAGAAACGGATGACTGCAGCCCAACCTAGTATGAATTATTGCATCTCTGCAGAAGGCAATGAAAGGAAGTCGTGCCAACAAGTAGGGCTGTGCCAGTGCACGCTGTGAGACTGACCCGAAAGCTTAATGTTGTATTCGAAGCACAGTGTGTGCAGTACTGCAAACCGCAGCTACCGAAAATCCTATGAACTTCTAAACGCTCTTTGTAGGATTCATGAGTGCTCCTTTTAAAATATTATTCATCTACACTTTTATAAAAAAATATTATTCTTCAATGAAACTTCTTAGCATAGTGGCTGTTCTTACACAGGTATTTGCTGATTTATAACTAAGAATATATATGATTGAAAATGGCTATCACTGAAGGCATTCTATGCTAGCAAAAAAGCAGAGAGTTGATCACAAACTCTTTAGTTATTAGTCCAGTCTGTAAAACCCAGGAGAGGGAAGAATTCAGGATGTTCAGCAAATAATTATAGAAAAATTTTAATTGCTCTGCAAATACTTTAGGGGGGAGAAAAATGTCAGTTGATTTAAAATTAATAATTTGGACATCTCTAGAGTAAAGTTAGTGTGATCTTCAGGTTAGCGAGGCATGACAAATATAAACATCTCAAAACTGATCCTTAATTTGAATGTCTATTGCAATGTTAAAATTTTATTTAGACTCCTGTGCCTCATGAAATTGATATTGTACTGGAAAATGGTCAATACCAGGAAAGCCAGCAGAAGACCCATGTGCTTTGTCAGAATGAATGTGAAGGCATTTTAGATGCAGAAACTCCTAGGAGTGGCTTTCTGTGCATGTAAAGTATGCATTGCACACACTTCTGTAAGAAGAAACTGACAGACAAAAAGTGATTGTATCATTTACTACTGGTCAGGCTTTTCATGACATCTTTCCATTTGCTCTAAAAGAAAGAAATGTGGAAATACTGAACACTGCCACTGCTTTTCCTAATGCTGCTGCCAGCAGAGCTCCGCTGTACAGCTGTCCTGAAAAGTTTTAGCTAAAGGAGTGTCTGAAGTTTCAGGACAGCATATAGCTATGATGACTCAAATCCTGAGCTGGTGGTATACTTTTTGTCCTACTGCCAAATATTAAACTTGAGTGAAATTGCAATTATTGTAGGCCAACAATGCACCAATAAGAAACTACAATGAAATATGGACATTTTAGAACACCAGAGATTAGCAGCAGGACCATGTTCTTGGAGAGGGGTGTAAAAGACATAAAGCATCACAGAGACTGTGGAGGAAAATAGTTAAACAGAAGGGTCCGCATCTAGCAGATGCTGATACAAGCAGGTTTCAGTGACTGTCAGGCAATAAGGAAGAAAAGAACAAAATCTGCTGATGTGTATCAATGACTGACCCTTCAAACTTGAAAAATCACTGCCCTGAAGATGAGATGTCTACAGTAAACACTTTGAGGGAGTCTTTTGTAAGCAATAAAAAGCTACACAGCAGCTGTTTTAACAGCTGTCAGTCACACACAAGCTCAGGGACCATGCTCATGTTTGTCTTCAAGGTAAATGATAGACACATTCAACATCTGTGCACAAGATTGGTCTGACATCTGCTCTGCACAGTGCCATTTCTTTCTAAGGTTCTGCTAAAGCATTGGTCTGAAGTTAGTAGTTATCTGGTTTATGGTGATTATTTTGTGTGTGCAGACACATGCAGAGTGCCAAACAGAAACTGAAGTGTACAAAACATCCAGTCACACCCTGGTGCAGATAGTTTGCAGTGAAATGTCACACCATGCTGTAGAGAGAGCAGTCACTCCTCTCTTTGTACAGGCAAAGTGAGTATGTCACTATTCATACAAAATGAAGCAGCTGCATCAAGAGAGTGGCAGCTTAACTGGTCAGCCTGGTTCCTAGTGTCCGTGTCCTGGGCTCTGCACTTCACTTGATGTTCTTCCAGCGGCTACATCTGACCAAGCACAGCCCAGGCATTACTTTCTTCTGCCTTTTTCACTAGGTCTTGTGGAATAATCTAAGCCCAGGGCCTGACACTAACTTTATGTATGCTTTTTTTTTTTTTTTTTTTTTTAAATCAATCTAGGTTAATCAGTTGAGTAAAGGTCCAAGTAATAAAGTTACAGACTTAGTGAAACTGCCTAGAAAGGTTGGTTATAAGCATTAATGAACTCTGATTTTTAACATAGTCAGTAAAGGGCCTGCTTGCTATGGCAATTAATGCCTTACATAAGACATTCCTGCTGAGTAGTTTATTGAGTCTATTTATATTCTGTTAATTTCTTTCAGTGCATAAATCCTGGATTTTGATCATAGTAAAGTTAATAGAAACTGTGACCTCGTTTACAATGGAACCAAGTCTGGTGTTAGTTTTTTGCAATCCCTCTCAAAGTGGAGAGTTTTTCTGATGTATGCTTGAGAAACTAAATCCAGTAGACACATTTTCACAGCTGCAGCCTCTTTAGAATGTATGCATCAGAGATGCACTTAGAGTAGGTGCATCAAGAAGCTACAGGGATGTTTCAAAGGTTTCCAAAACCAACTAGGCCTTCCTTGGCCTAGCTTCTTATTGGACATGTGTTGTGGAGGAAGACTGTCATGCATTTCACATTGTATATTTTCTCTTTTCAATCTTTTATCTTTGATTCTGGATAAATTCTTTTTTTTACTTACAGAGAAGTAAATTCTCTTTTTTTCTCTTTTTTTACTTCCATGAATCTGATTTCTACTTTTAGAGTAAATTTTGTACTGAACCATTTTCCACGAGTGTATTATTTCTGTACTTGCTGTGGTTTGATTCAAGAGGCTTTCTGTTGGTAGAGGTAATACCACTATTACCCAATCTTCTATATTGCATAGCTCATCCAAATTCAGTATCTATTGCCTGGTAGGAGGGAGTCTCTGAAATCGAAAAGTTGTTCATTCACAAGTGAAAATTTGAGGTGTTGAATATACAAGTATGTATCCGATAATTTTGAATTCAAAAGAGTGAGCACAAGAGGTCCATCTTCAGGTCTCAGACCTAGGATAGGGTTTTTGTGCACTACACTTCACTGATTAAAAACAAAAGCAAAGAAAAAAAGCTGTAGAACTGCATTATTCTGGAGGAGACGAAATATCTTTTACATCCCTCGGTTTGTAAATAATAGAATGGCTATTGCTGCTTGTTTATTTTTGTGCTTTAAACTATGGAGTGTAAAAACATTGTGTGTGCCTGTGAGAACTGAGAGAACTGAAACTCCAACTATAGTGAAACTAAACACTTGAAAAGCAATCATTTTTTTCCTAAGACCAACACTGATTTTTCTCATTTGGGAGTGTAGAGCATGTAGGTACTTCTGGAGAAATGGTTTTGTTTTGAAGAAATTTATTCTATGTTTTGATAGCTTGACCTAGAATTCAAAGACTTACACATGTCTTACATGCTTTTGAAATCTATATTCTTGTGGAGTGTGCACAATTACTGCTGAAGGTGAATATGAATAATGAAAAAGAAAAATACTACTATAAGCTGTGAAAGCAAAGATCTGGCTAAAGTAGTAATCTTGACATTCAGGTTCCAAGACCAGAGCTGAAGTTGAAAAGCAAGAATTCCAGAAGTAGTTCAGTTCTTTTGAGTGCTATGAATATTTAGGACCAGAAGAAAAGAACATTAAGAACTTCAAGGCAAGAAGGCACTAAGAAAACAAAGATCTTTTTCAATTAATATCAGCTAATAAATAAGCATATTTCTCACTGAGAAATGATGGCTTGTTTTATGCAGGTAGCTGCAGCAAAAGAGTCAGAGGTAACCTGTCCAATGCCACAGATGATGTGTTTGGAAAACCACGTGAAACCCCTAGCCTCAAAATACAAGAGGAATAAAAGGAGTTGCCTGTTCTGTGCCCTGTCTGTTCCATCATCCACTCTTCTAAATAAAGGGGCAGTGCTCATCTTGGAATGGATAAGAGTTCTTTTAAGATAGCTGTGCCATTGAATATCCCACAGTAGCACTTTTACATCCATTAAAAGTTGTGCTGAAAAGATAGAGAGGCATAAGCTGACCTTTAATGGGAGGGAAGACTGAAATGCTGATCAGAAGTAATGTCAGAAGCATACTCAGAAAGTGCCGTTAGAAAGCTTTTGCCTACTAAAGCAGGCTTTCCACAGAGACACTAGAAACTTCAACTGGCAAAAATTCTGGTGTAATTTACCTAGATTTGATAAACTTAGCTTTCATCGTGTTACTGCAGAAAAGAGTAACGGATCATGTCAGCAAAAAATAGCAGTAAGCAAACTTCTGGAGTGCTCAAAGTACAGGGAGGACCACAGAGAATGCTTGTGCACAGAAACAGTATCACTGAACTACCACCTCTGTTCTCTCCTGTGTCATACAGCTCTCAGACCTGGGCCTTTTTCAGTTGGGTGGTTTTTACAGCAGGCCCTTCCTAGATTATTTTTTTCAATAATGATTTATAAAGTATTTCCACTTCATACTTTGTGTATCATGGTACCAATATATCACATGTTTTCTGCATTGCTGTGATTGTTCTACTTGGCTCTGAGCCTGGGGGGGTTATCCTTTTTGTCTCAAATTGTCTTGCCTCTTGATATGATTAAATACCACTTTAGCATTATTTTCATCTTCCATGGTTATCTTGTCCACTGTTGATATGTCTTTTAATGATACAGGAGGAGAGGGACAAATATCTACTGTCTCTGTAGTCAGACTAGAAACTATTCATTCAGCATTCTGTAAAATAGGTGAGGCTGATGCAGGAAGAGGGTAAGTGGAATATCAAAGGAGTTGGTTTTCAGGCTATGTAAAGTTGACCTCCTTTGATTTCTTGCATTTTCTAAGACTCAGATCATGGTTACTGAGCTTGTGATGGTCAGTGTAAGAATTTCCCTCCCTAGTTCACATTTTTAAGGCAAGTTGCCCAGAATATCTGTACTGAAAAAAAAGGCATTGAAAATGTAATTGAAACAAACTGTTGTGAGCAAGTGCAATGCCTAAGAATTTTAAATTATCAGAGCATTTCAAGTTCTCATGTAGTGTTTTAATTTAGAAGAGATTAGAGTTGTTATCCTGAATATTATACAATAGTTCGAAACTGTTCTCATCTGGGAAATAAAAATGCACATATATTTTCAGGAGTTTGGGCTTTTTCTTGTGTTAAAGTATGTAATTTTTTGTATGGATAGTTTTGGACAAAAAGATTTCAACAAGTTATAGCATCAAAATAATTGAAAGCATGCAGGTGAAATATTGCTGAGCTTCTAGATGACAAACCTGGCACTGAATTTTGCATTCAGGCTCTGTGCTTTTTGTGTTGGACACTAAGCTATCTAAAGGCAATACTGCCTTTCGTACTTGGTTCAGGCTTACAGCCAGTCTACTGCATACATGGAGTGAGCTGGCACCAAGGGGCTTTGGAGTTAACACCCCCAAAACCACACTGGCTGCTGTGGTTCTGAGGCTGCTCCTGACTTCTGCAGTGGATGGCTAATACACTGATCTAGGATCACACATAGATCTCACTCAGGTCCTTTGCAAATGAGTACTTCTAGTATGGAGTGCTGAGTGGTATTCCTTACCATGGGTGCTGGACCTGCTGAAAGTCGTAAAGATTGCTGCAGAGGAACCAAGTATGTTCAGAAAGGAGTATGGCTTGTAGCTCAGCATCAGTGAAGTTGTATTCACTGGCTTGTGACCAACAGCACAGCAGCTGAGAACTTGCTAGAAGCTATACCTTCTGTCCACAACTTGACAGTAACTGTGGAATTAGCTTCCCATTTTCAACGAACAGTCTTTCTCTGCAAGGTGGAATAGGTGGGAAAATTTCCATACTTCATCTGATTTTTATCTCAAAAATCTATAGTACAATGAAAAAGGACAGGGCTTTCCTTTGCTAAGTGGAAAATATTTTTAATTAATGCTTTTGAAGAAATAAAGCGGCTGTGTTGGGTACCTGCAAATGTCTCATAATCTAGTACTATTTCACATTTTATGACTGCATTAATTTGAAATAGATGAAAGTTGCACATTATGTAGCAATTATTAGAGTTATCTATATTTTAAGGATGTCTTTTCTCATTGCAAATTGCCATTTCAATCAACAGTTTTTAAAACCAATTGTCACTTAAAATATAAATTCAGCATAAGCCCAAGATAGTTTCTGGAACACATGTATGGCACTTGGAGATTGATGTCGTAGTAATTGTTGGATGGTTGTCAACTTAAACATTCTTTTGATTGATGTGATACTGTCTCATCTGTTACTTCATCAGAGTTGAAGTTCTGAAGGTCAGGGTTTTGTTTCTAAGGTTCTTGACAGAATGTGAATAACTGTTAGAGAAGATAGTTATTACCATAGATGGAAGATTCACTTTGTAATTTTTTATGTTTTATTGATAATTTTATTATGTCATTCCAGTAATTGAAGTCATCCACTGGCTCATTTAGAATTCATGGACCAAATTCAGTCCCCATGAAAGCATATTTAACTCCCTCTGCAATTACACAAGCCATATTACTTCCACAGCATTCATTCAAATTCTGATCAGTTCAGCTTAGTTTCTCTCTGTCATTGTTCACCATTTGCAGAGTAGAGCTTTGCAGAAATATTTATGGAATTATTGTATCTGCAGTGTGTTTCTGTGAACAGTATTGATTTTTTTTTTTTCTTCTTGCTCATTAGCCATCATTTTTCAAATCAGGAAGCACGGAGAATATCAGAAATTATTTATTCACATAAACCCATTATTGAATATTTATGAGTAGCTGAAAAAATCTGCATTGATTTGTAAGCCAAGAAGAGAGCCATGTTTGTCTTATTGTTTATTTGAACTCCTCACTCTGACTAGCTTTTAGCAAGAGTTGTATTTACAGATTGAAAGGTTCTCCCGAAAAATAAAACATGGGATACTAGAGACTTTAATTTAGCTTTTTTTCCCCAAGAACCAATGACTAGAAACTGAATGCAACTGGATACAGATAAGGAATAAGGTGCATATTCAGGTCACAGCAGATGACCACCCATTATAAGGAGCAGTGACAATAACTGCTGAAGTCATCAAAGCCGACACAATTCTGGAAACTATACTTAAATAGGATACAAGTAAGATGGAAGTATATAGTCCATGGCATATGGAAGATCAAAGTCAAAAAACCAAATGGTTCTCCTTGGCTCTTAAATCTATTAACGTGTCAGCTGAGTGGCAATTGCAGCCAGCACTCTTTGAATTTTGATTTGGTTTAGAATGCACAGAAGTAACACTACACTGATTGTTACAGCAGAACAGTGGTGTGCCTTTAAAGAAATTGTGGGGGTTATGTTTTTGTAAGGTAAAGGACCTCATAGCTTTAAAAATACCTGGTTTGGGGGATTTTTTTCATACTTTTCTTTTGAATTTTGATTAACCAAATGATACAGAGCTAACGCTGCTATGCCAAGCTAGGTCTCCATAAAGGCTTAGAGCAATCAAGTGGAAAAGCTGATGGATGCATTTAAGTTATTCAAATGTTACTAGAGTATTAACTTTGTATTTGTTTAGCAGGGAACTGCACTGATTGTGAACACTGGAGCTTTGTTGCTTTCTCTGTGTTAAAGATGAAGTGATTTATTCAGCATGCATCTTCCATTCTGTGTTTATTTTTAGTGCTTTGGAACTCCAAAATTAGCCTTAAAATTGTGAGGTCTGCACTGACTGACTCACTAATGAGGTTGCAGCAGTTTGGGAGGGAAAAAATAGCAGTACAACATATGAACACACAGGCTTTGTTGAAATAACAGGAAGTTTAAATTAAAAAGAGAACACTGAGATAGTTACCACAATAAACCTGGAATGATTATAGATCATGCTGCTCTGCATTAAGTGTGGAGGTCTGTGACCAAATGGCAGGCACAGAAAGAACATGGTATGTGAGAAGGAGATGATGCCAACGACGGTGAATCAGAGCTGTGAATTTCAGGTCGTGTTTGAGTTTTGGTCACATCTATTTTATGTTAATACTCACCTGTGTTTCCATTGTTGCAGCAGAAATCATCTAATACCATTGCACTGGTGTAGCAGCACAACATGATAGAAGTACTTCATACTGTAACGTGCCTGTGGTGTTTTCAGCGTATCGGTACACAGCAGGTGACTTCAGAAGGCTGTGTGATGTCAGTGTTACGTACGCACCACGGAATTAGTCCTGCAGAGTTATGGCAGTGGCTGCTTCGACATGGTTTTATGTATTTGTGTCTAATATATAATTGATACTAGGTCCTTTGACTCACTGGACTTATGTAAACATCGTATTTAACCTCTTCCTTGTTAGCAGCTATGCCTTTGGTGTCTTTAGAACTTCTGGAGCAATCAGATTGCTTTTTTTAATCACAGATTACAATTTTTATTTCAATATGATGGGTCACAGGAGTAACTGTGTTTGCAAATATGGACTGTGAGAATTGGGACCTTCTTCATGGCTCAACACAAATTTAAATATGAACTGTCAAGTAAGCTATTCTGCCAGATGTGTGACATACTTGATTAATACTCTGCAGGACCTAACTTCCCTATTTTTTGTTGGTTTAGATCAAAACAACATTGTAAAATGAATTTACTTGAAAGTCCTGAAAGAACTATATTATTTATATTGCAAATACTCAGTGACGCTTAGTTACGAGTGACTGATGTGCCTAGGTTTTTTATTAATTCTAAACAACCAGACAGGGGTTTTTTCATTAGGTCTGTGTCCTGTAGATACCATTATAGGCTAAATCTACTGCAGATAATAAAATAAAGGCTCTTAAGAGATGCAGAAAATGCAAGAGAAAATCAGTGAAATAATCTGCCTTTCATGATGAAGGCAGCTTAGCCTCGCAGCCTAGTGATAGCTCGGCAGCCTGAAGCTTAGCGTAGCTTTAGCTGTTCACTCTTGTACTTGAAGGTCATTTAGACAGCCCGGGTTTAGAGCTGTTAGTTTTACTTTGCTGCCTCATCTACCTCATAATCTGTTACTTATAAGCACTGAGCCTCTCCTGCTTGGCCTGTACCTGTACGGCCTCTGTTTCTATGCAAGTCTTCACAGGATGAGCGAAGGCCGTAGAAATCAAGTCCTAGTAAATGAAAATGAGAGGGAGGTATGTGCTTTTTTGCATATCACAGTATTGACCGTTTCATTTTTTTGCCAAGGTTTACAATCTGATTTGTGCAAGGGGCACAATATGAAGTTGGCAATGTTTTTAGTCACAGGAGAAATGAAGCTTACTTGGCCAAGCACAGTAAGACTTCCTGCACAGCTAGTACAGTTGAATTGGCATGAGTGTCCTACTTGATATGAAAGCAATCTTCTGCTTTTTAAAGAGAAAGCTCTTTAAAAAGAGCTTATTTATTTATTTGTTTGTTCCTAGTCTAGAAAGTCTTTTTAAAAGCTAAGTACTTGTGGTAAGAAATCTTGATGTATCTTTACTTCTAATGTACCTCCTCATTTCCATCTTCCCTTTAAAACATATCATTAGCACTAGATATTCAGTCATGAAAATGCATCAGGGGATGCTTTTCTTTGCCCTTTTCTTGGGGACCAGAAAAGCAGAAAAGAGCAGGAATCTCTGGGATGTGAGCACAGTATTCCAGCCTGAGACACATTTCGATTTCATTTGCAGAGCTTTGTGAACTCTGCAATTTATTCATGAACACAGGCAGGATCGAAGCTACAGTCTTCGCATGAGGCCACAGTCTTTAGTTCTAGATGCTGACTTCTCTCAGTGTCATTTGCTGTCACCCTACAAACAGTGAAGCCACCACTTCAAGGCATTTAGAGGGCAGGAACAGTGCCATTTCTATTAAAGCACATATATTTCCCGTTTGCCTTGGAAGGCTTAAAGAAATTTTCTTTTAGGATACAGGTGAGTTGGATACAATTTCATGAGCTTCTGTTGGTCTCCCCAGAGAAACCAACAATAAAGACTGAAACAAATAGTTGAAATAGACTTCGTTGCTTGAAATACATCCTCTACAGCTAAGGAGTAATGTTTTTCTTTTTGTAGGCTACTGTAATTAAAGATTTGCCTTGATTTTGATGCTGTCTATTTAATATATCAGAAATTGTTTTCTTCAGCTTAATGCACTTCAGTTGGTGTAAGAGGTGAAATACTACTGAATGTGCCAGGGTGGGAACACTGAGTTACTTAACTTTGCTCTCCATGGGACTGAGAGCTGCACCAGCCTGCCACTCTCACTCCTATCCATTGAATAACCATGCCGCAGCCCCTCCTCTGTTAAAGCAATTAGCATAAACCTAAAACTGCCAGGTAAAGGACACTTCAGCCTTTTACAAAAGAGAAAAGTTTAACTGATGATGACAGAAATTACAGCACAGAATGGTACAGGTGCACTTTCTTTTCCTGGTGGTTATCAGTCATGTAGGCATCATCAGTTTTCAAACTCATCCTAAATTAAAAAACTGTTGTGAAGTTGACTGTTTAGTCACTTCAGTGAATTAAAGGAAAACCATTGCATAGACATCAGATGTTTGAGATTCTATTCATATTATGACAAAGTGCCACTGGTTCTTTGAAGTACTAAACGTGTGGCAACTAAACCTGGCAGAGATTTCGTTTGTTATAGTTTATTAAAAATAATGCTACTGAGCATGAAAGTGAGCCATAGATAATATTTGCCTGTTGTGTAATTATAATCTGTATATGACATGGAAATTCGAGGCAAAACCTCTGCAAACTTCCAACAGTGTCAGGGTTTTATTCTGACAAATAACTATTTCTAACATGGGAAGGGCCTACACAAGTTCAAGTGAGCAGCTCAAGTGGCAGAACTTGTTAAGTGGCACTTTCAGTGGTAAGGAGATTGCCACACTGAATGCTCACACAATACACACACAAGCATAAACCTTTAAGGTGTAATTCCCAGATGGTGATAGGTCACAGTCAGCCATACAACAATTCCTAAAGCCATGCAAGAGGCTAAAAACTGAAGAACGTTGTCTGTGCAAGTGCTGTGTCTGTACTGAGCTTCTCTGATGCTTCTGCCTTTAAACAACTAAAATTCTTTTCCTTGTTTTGGTGTTTTAGGTTCTCTGCTAAATGCAGAGTTTTTCTAAGTAGTCACTGACAGACTAGAACGTTACTAGTGCTGCTCATCTCATGGGTTGCCATATTGCATTCGTTAATAACACCCATAATAAGACTTTTACAGTATAATTATTTAACATGAGGCACTGAGAGGTTAGGAATTCAAGTGGGAAGTTAAAACTGATGCTGAAGGCAACTGCTAATAAGAGTAGGTGAAACCTTCAGAGCTTCCCTTTTGTCAGAGAGCCATTACAGATGGTGAGATCTCTACAAGGCTGAGAGAGCTGAGGTTGTTTAGCCTGGAGAAGAAGGTATTTGGGTATACCATATTTCAGCATTCCAGTAACAGGGGCCTGTAAGAAACCTGAAGGGAGACTCTTTACAAGGGTGTGTAGTGATGGGACAAGGAGTAACTGGAAGATGGTAGATTTAGATTAGATGTAAGGGAGAGAATCTGAAGGGTAAAGACGGATTGGTGGAGAGGGAAAAGGAAAATTCAGGTAGGACAAAGTCACAAGAGGTGCAGAACAGAATGTTAGGGTTTTTTTGTTTAATAAGACATAGTTGTTTATGCCAGAATGGTTCTGATGTTTTTATTATTTTTCACTGCCTTTTTTTTTTTTCTCCTGTGGAAGAGTCGGTAGAGATCCTGTGCAGAGGTAAGAGCAAAACCAAGAGAAGCTTTATGAACTGAATTGAGTAAAATTTAAATGTATCCAAGTCTTGTTAATTCTGTAGTTACCAGCATTAGGTGAACTATGAATGTAAATACTGAAAGCATACGTAAAAACAACAACTGACAGTTCTATATCATTTAAAAAACGGAGCTTAAGGAAGAGGACTTTTGTTTGCTTGTTTTAAATAAAACCAAAGCAGAATACCAAAGTAGGCAACAGCAGAATTAAGTATGCTACTGCAATGTAAGTTCATGAATTTAAATGAAAAAGTCTGGCATGGAGTTCTTGTCGCTTTTCTATTCAAATAGTATGTTAAAATGTTGGGGTTTCTGAGCACATTGGCTTTGCTGCTGTCGAATACTGTTGCTTTGAGTTCGGAAGTTCATTAGTGCATGGGCATGAAGAGGAGCAATAGGTCAATAATTGGTATGCTGGTGAGTTAATTCAGGAGATACAAACCTGAACACCAAAGGGGTGAATAGTGAGTAGTTTACTTCTTGCACACTTTACAGTTTAGGTCTAAATTATGATGTTGCTGCACTTAGTATAGCTGTTTGTCAGCTCATCACTAAGACAAGGTTCCTATTTCATAGCTCATCAACATGGACAAAATGTTGTCACAATTGTTTTAAAGTTGTATCACCAGGCTGAAAACCTACCTCAGAAAAATCATGTGAACCTTCTGGGAGTTGACCTACAGTTCTGGGGTAACTTTCTATAACTCTCAGTCCATGTTCCTGTGCTTGTACTTCAGCAGTAATTCTTTTAGGGTAGCACAAGATGCAGCAAGACTGTTGATTGTGGCTACAGGACAGCACAACCTCTATCTCCTGTCACTTCTTACATGAATAGTAAATGGGAAAACACTTGATTTTTATCTTAGTGTTGTCTTTTTGTGTGTTATTCACAATGAACTTGGATTCTCTCAAGAGGTTTCTTATCAGAGCTGGAAAGTTCTTTCATTCAGATGGGGTTTACCGCAACAAAGAGTACTGGAATAGAAGTCATGAGCAACCACCAATGAGGGGCAATCGTTTTAAACTAGAGCAGGGTAGATTTAGGGTAGATTTAGGTTGGACGTTAGGAGGAAGTTCTTCATAGTGAGGGGTAGTGAAGTACTGGGAAAGGTTGCTCATAGAAGTGGTTGAGACATTTCAGGTCAAACTTGATGGGGCCCTGAGCAGCCTGATCTAGTTTAAAATGTCCCTACTCACTTCAGGGGAGTTGGACAAGATGACCTTCATGGGTCCTTTCCAACCCAGTGCATTCTGTGATTCTCTGAATATAAATTGCCAAGTAACAGCAATGTTAGTTACTAAGTTTGGAGTACTGCAATCCACGACTCCTCTTTAGCTGGAGCTGTATTCAAGTATGAGTCTGTTGTGAGACTTTGGACCTAATATGTCAATATATTACCTCTGAAAATAAATGGATTCGTGGATTCAATTGAAGGAAAACATGGGTCACAGATGGAACAAAGCAGTGGTTGAATCTGATCTCTTGTAGCTCTTATGCCAAAAGCAGGGCAGCAAATAAATACTGGTGGTGAGCATTACATTTGCTCATTATAAATGCAGAGTCATGTCCCAGTCTCCAGCGTGATTTCATCTGGGAACATTGCCATCAGGATTACAAATGGCTTTTAGCCTCAAAATTGGTGTGTATTGCTTTAAACTTCCAGTGGGGAGCTGGCAATTCATCCTTCAGATAATAATCTTGTGTTAAGTTGAACATCTTACTGCAACTTTTTGCTACATGATAAACTGGCTCCTATGAATAATTCACTGAAAATGGTAACCCACTTCAGCTCTAAGTCTTTATCAACTCTGGTGGCTTTTCAAACTTTAATAATAGACTTGCAGCCAAAAATCTCATTACACTTAAAGTCAGTGGAATTGCCGCATTAATTGCAATAGGGATTGACCTCTCAGGGCAATTTTCTTGTGACTAGAACCTGTGAGGACAAAGTCATGTATTTGTGTTCAAGGAAGCAGAGTCCATTTACCTTTCCTGCTGCTCTACAGCATCATGGGCTTTTCTGCAGATTTTATTTCATGTAGGTGTTAGAAATATTTTCACTGGGAGAAAGTTTGGCTGAATTACCTGGGCCTTCACTGCTCTCCTTTTAGAGGTAGAGGTAGGATGTATTCTGGATTGCACTACTGCAACATAGCACGTAAGATCTCAGCATCCCACCAAAGTTACTGTTCCAGCCCTACAGGAGACAGCAATCAAGCTGGTAATTTTCTAGAAAACACAGCAATACCCTTCAGTTTGCCAGGCCCTGTCTGCCTGGCTGATCTTTTCTCCTTGGGCTGAGGGAAAGGAGTCAGGGACTGTCCACAGGTTTTAAGAAAACTCTTCTGGGCAATTTAGCAGGCTGCTTAAGTAGAGTCTGCAGGTGGTATGTGCTTTTGCTGTGATCCCTCCATTACAGCAGTCAAATTACCAAGTTGTGCAAAAAAACTCAGATTTGGTGTTATTGGATATGACACTAATAAATGTGTCATTGATATACAGGGTAAGTGACATCGACATTGCTGGGTAAGCAAAGCAACTTCCTGAAAGGACCTGGTTAGACAAACTCCCACCATACCACAGTCTGGCTTTTACATGCCAGTTCAGAGATGAAAGGTGCCTTTCCCAGTACTAGGTGAGAAGACAGGTTTTCACACCTCTTCTAATTTCAACGACAATGAAAAATGAAGTGACATTAGCAGGTAGGGCGAGTTCTCTAAAGATAAGCAACAAGCTGCTAATTATCTCTATTAAGCATAATTGCATTTGATTCTTCTATTTCTGTACAGTTTTGCCAACAAGCAGAATTGTGTTAATTCCCCCCTACGGAGTCATCATTTTGTTTCTGCCCAGAAAGGTGCTCAGACTGAACCTTTGCTGATTTGATATCCAAAAAACAAGCTGGTGGAGTGGCACTATGAATTGGGCCTAGAAGATGAAGTGATTACCTTTAGGCCACTCTGACAAAGGCTGAGAAGACTAAGCTCAGCCCAGAGGTTTTGCAGGTGTATCACTTTCTTTGCACAAGGAAACCTGAGCTATAGTGTGGAATTGTAGGAATTACAGTGAAGCCTGCTCATTTGTTGTCAGTGACTGACAACTACCTTGATTTCCTTCTACCATGTTTACTTTGGTGACAGTGTGCTAAAAAATTGGATTAACAATCACTTCCTGTTAGTACAGAACACAAATAGCTGACTGTCCCACTGTGCTCAGCACTTGGGAGGCTGTGCTTTGAGCACTGTGTTCACTTTTGGGTGCTGCACTGTAAGAGAGACATTGAGGTGCTGGAGTGGGTCCAGTGGAAGAAGTGGATGAGGGAGTTTTAATTGTTTAGTCTGAAGAAAAGGAGGCTGAGGGGAGACCTTATTGCTCTATGACTACCTGAAGAGTGGTTGTTGAGAGGTGGGTGTTGGTCTTTTCTTACAAGTCACAGCTGATAGGACAAGAGGAAATGGCATTGAGATATGCCAAGGGAGATGTAGGTTAGGCATGAGAAAAATTTCAATACTGAAAGAGTTATCAAAGACTGGAATAGGCTGCCCCTGGAAGTGGTTGAATTGCCATCCCTGGAGGTGTTTAAAGCCATCTAGATATGGTGCTAAAGGATATGGTGCAGTAGTGGTCCTTGTATAGTTAGATAACGGTTGATCTTAAAGGTCTTTTCCAACCATAGTGATTCTGTGACAATTTCCTTCTCATTTTTCTAGTAGTAATTTTAAGTAAGAGGCAAAAGAGCTGCAAAAGATCATCTTGATCCCACTGCCTTGCTGTATCACTACTTCGGTCTCTCTCCACAAAAAAAGCATCTGGATAGATCTTAAGTACACCTAAGACAGTTTCTGTTGGTCTGTCTAGAACATGCATTCTAAATGTTTACTCCTTTTTTAAAGCATTCATTTCATTTGCAGGAATGTTATCTCATCTATGAATGGAGTCTTTTAGGGTGTGGTCTTGGTTTGTCCTTCCATAGTTCTTAGAATTTAAGTTTTCCAATCAGCAATAATCAGCCACTTTGGAAACCTGCTTTGCTAGGTCCCTTTCCCTGCCCTTCTCCTGTAAGCCATGACTCAACTATTCAACATTTCTCTATGCAGACTCTTAGAACCTAGACTTCACCTAACTCAGATTTCTGTGGGCTGAAGAGACTGAAACTTGGTGAAGGAGGTCAAACCTTTGATTAGTATAAACAATTAATAGCAACTTCATTAACTTTTATGCAAATATGTCAGTTTAGATTTGCTGCAAAAGTCTTCCAGGGGGGTAAACACATGACATAGTCTTGCACAGAACCATTTGTTTTGATCTGTGTTTAATCCCTGCGTTGACTGATTTCAGCACTCAAAGCTGGGTTTTTACATTTACCTCCTCAGTCTATCATCAGCCCTCACTTGTTCTGTTTCTCTGCTTTCTCTCCTGCTTGCACTTAATATTTTACCAGAGCTTTCACAAATAAGAGCACACATGTATAAAACCAGCTACATCAACAATGAACAGAGAAGATTCCCAAATACACACAGCATCATTTCCATTTCCCCTTTGTTACAGACACACAGAATGGATACAGTAAAATGATGGATACATAAATTTCATGCTTCTGTCCAGCTCTTGTCTGTTGTGACTCCAATCCTTCTACAGTTGTCAAAGCCTTATACCTACCCTCAGTGGGTAAGGCTTCTAAAGCATTTTGCCATTTCATCTTTCTCATGGTCCCCTAAAGAAAAAAAATCTGATTTTAGCTGAATAAATTCTATTTGTGATTAGCAAACACAATCCCAGTGTGTAGTCTTTCCAAGCTTACATGTAACCTGTTATCTTCAAGGGGATGCATTTTCAGCTCTGTCTGGCAAGTTCACTTCCCTTCCCCTTCTTTTTTTTTTCTTCTAGAGAAACCTCCCACATATCTGTTTGTAGTTAGAGCGGAAAGAATTTATGTAATATAATAGTCCTGCGCCTTCAGTCACCAGTGTAATCACTGAGGGCTATGAGAGCCAGTGTCTGCTCCCATTTTCCAGGCTCTTCTGTCTATACACAAAATAAAATGAGAACAGCATGAAACATGGCCATTCTGTTCTCTCCTGACATGTGTCTCATCACCAACTGCTTTATTGTGTATGCACAACTTTTTATTGTGTGG
This sequence comes from Ramphastos sulfuratus, assembly GCA_013399055.1. Lineage (NCBI taxonomy): Eukaryota > Metazoa > Chordata > Aves > Piciformes > Ramphastidae > Ramphastos > Ramphastos sulfuratus. Next base: position 114,845 of record WBNM01007306.1, read on the forward strand.
ACTGGATTCTGCTTAGCCGCATTAAACTCCTATTTTAGCATCTGCTTGTAGAAAACCTTCGTTTATCTTTCTGTCTGTATTATAAAAGACAGAGATCCTTCCCACCATACTGCTGTGCTGCTGTTCTGTCTTCTTAACTCTCCAGTTAGGTACTATCCTCAGATGAAACAGTATGATCAGAACTGGCAATACTCAACCCAATCCCACTCCTGCTAGAGGCTGTACATCTTGCTCTTTGAAGACCCACGGTGCATGACCATGGGAAACAGAAGTAAAAGGCACATGATAAGACAGATTCATTTCTTTTTGTGTGTGTATTTCCTATTAAGTAGTAAACCAACTTTTACATGTTGGTAATAATTAACAATTAATTGTCAACTTAAGCCAACTTTTAAAATACTGTGTTACCTCCTGCACGAAAGGAAATAATTCACAAGCCACTGTGGGGTCAGTCTACTGCAATTCTGAGAATTTATCTTTGCCATTAGCATTTTAGTAGAAGTGCAGCTTCTGTCCAGAGGCCACAAATCTTGTTTGTGCTTCCTGTTGCAGAATGTTTATTACACAAGCAATCAGCAGCTCCATGTGGGTGTTCTGAGTCCCACTATCGACGATGATGACAACAGATGCCTGGTGGATGTGAACAGCAGGCCCAGGCTCATTGAATGCAATTATGCCAAAGCCAAGAGAATGAAGCTTTACTGGCAGTTTACTCAGGTAACTCTTACTCAGCAGACATTTCAGAAAGTTCAAAGTTCTGTTTCTGTATCCAAAGTATAAGTAATCTGTTTGTTTACTAACAACAGAACCACATTTATGCTTGCTCTCTTTGCATGGAGCCAGGAAGCTATGTTTACATTTGATGCCAGCATCAGCTACCTCCGGGGGTAATAAATCCTGTATTTAATTTTCTGACTGAACAACAAATTATTTGTTTCTAAAGCAGACTGACTGCTACAGAATTGTCTCCATTAGGAGGAGAAAAAAAAAAAAGTGATTTTGATGGAATCAAATGCAAAGTGACCTATTTGGATATAAAAGGAAAAAAAAAGTTATTGTTTGGGGTTTTATGAAGTAGCAACTCAGAAAAGGGGGTGATGTGGCAGTGGTGATTATAGCCTCATCATGAGTTACTTTTGCAGTTCCTTACTTAAAAGCACTAATGCTTTCATGTGTGTGTGAAAGGAAAAGAAGTGCAAGTGAAGGCTCAGAAGTGATTTCACAGTGATGAGAATGCTGACAGGACTCTGAGTCCAGGCCTCATATCCATGCTTCGTAACTGATTGGGAAATGCAAGGGAGAACTATGAAGAAGTCACTGAAGTTCTAGGGCTAGAAGACATGCTCTGTGATCTAATGCTCGTGGAGATCACGCTTCCAGCTAAGAGGAAGAGGCAAGGTGACTCAAAGGATAAAGCGTATCAGTGTTTCCACAGAGGTACACAGGTTATCCGGAGACAAATCAGGTTCAAATGGTTGGAAGCTAAAGATAGTCAGATTTGGTCTTTCAAGAGAAAGGCAAGATTTTCCTAGGACATTGGAAGGTTACCATGTCAGGTACCAACATGTCATTTGCTTCAGATAAATAAAACTTGATTAACACACTTTGTAAAACAAGTACCTGAGCTAGCATCTGTGGAAAAAGCAATAGCTGGTGTGAGTTGGAACTGGTCACAGCTGCTCCTTTGCAGTTTTGAGGCTGCCAGTCTGGCTGTGTCCTCCAGCCCATGGGCTGAGGCTCACCATTAAGGTAGTTTTATTCCTGCATTTTTTCTGTACCATCCACATGGGTTTGCAAATACGTTTCCTGCCAACTCAGTAGGTTGTTTGACTTCAGCAGCTGTGACAAGTGTATTTAAGGGCACTGAGAACACAGTTTAGCATCTACCTTAGAGCAGAGAGCATTTGGACAGCAATCAGAAAAGCATACAATCAGCAGAATTGGTAGTTATACTTGAAAGTAATTCAGCTCGTTTGTCTGTAAAGGGTGGCTCTCAAGCAGATCTTAAATCCCTAACCTGGAAAGACGTCCCAGCTTTCACTTTCAGCCTCCTGTCAGGCAGAATTTTAATTAAATCTTCTCTCAAATTGTAACAATAGTCTCATCATGAGGCCATCTCTGCACTTAAATTTTGGTACCATTTTAAAAAGAGTAATTAACATGCTTATTTAAGTAGTATTTCAGCAACATTTCAGTGCTGTCCACTTATTCAGTGATTGCTCTGTGTAACCAACTCTGGTGACAATTAATGGTTTCTACTACAGAATACTATGGTTGTTTTGCAATACTAATTACGTTAGAACTGAATTGGGGCGCAGCAGTAGAATGCATTGATAGTTTAACTACTGATAGCTTCAGAAATAGTCTTTTAAGTACTTTAGGCTTGTCTTCTGTCTGTATTTCCATTCCATGCTCCAAATACAATCACCCAGTGAAGGGGCAGTGCTGTTAAGCTAGACTCTGCAGACTGTACTTAAATCTTCTACGAAGAAACTTCTGCCCAGGAGAAGTAAAAGCTAATTAGTTGTTTCCTTATGATAAATTAAGAGACATACAAAATAATTAAAAGCTTGCTGTTCAAAAAGGATTTTGCTAATACCCATTGCAATTAAAATGTCATTATTTCATAACATACAGCATGGTCCATAGCCCTTGTCTGTTGTTCTGTAAGCTAGAAGAAAGCTAATGAGTAATCAAGGCTTGCCAAGATCAACTGATGAACTCCATCTGAAATGCTCCCATTTATTCTAGTGAAAGAATGTTTCTGCAAATACACTGGAAGCTATCTGGACAGAGTATTCTTTATTGCATTTTGAAAGCTCTGGAATTCATTTTTCATGTTGTACAGTGAGCAGAACTGAAAATAAGCAAGACTGGAATTATTGGTGCTTATGTAATGCTTTAGGTTTGTGAAATAATAATTAAATTGTAGATCCTAGCCATAGTTAGTTGTGGGTTTTGTAGCACCTTCCTGTGGCTGCAGGCATGCATTGACTTCTCTGGATTCTGTAGCTATTCAGTAAGAATATCTGATGATACAGAGAATTAAAAATACAACAGTGCAAGTGGGTAATAGAAGCCTGTCCATCTTTTTGGAAAAACAATTTGCCACGTAACATTTTCCTTCTTTGCATTTCTGAAGTGTAACTATAAGACAAATCCTTATGATAAAGTAGAAAACAGGGGTCATCATCAGCCAGTGGTCTCGCTTCTGTAGGTCTTTTTCAATTCTTAACTGCCATCTTTGATTAGAGGTGTGCATGTGCACATACATATGTGTGTGCTATACATCTCAAATTGCAGGTTTTTTTTTTGTTGTTGTTGTTTGGTTGGTTGGGGTTTTTTTTTAATAGCTTTTACTTTGGTTTGAGAATACACAGTTGTGTGCCTACCTTTGGTTGTGGGCAGGTGGAGTCAGATACTCAGATGTCCACTGCTCCCATGAGGACAAAATAACCATTTGATGGGCAAGCAGCACCTCAAGCTGTTTGCATTATACATCATGCTGTCTGAACAGACAGAAGCCTGGGTAGATCATGTGGTATGCCAGGACAGGACAAATTTGTACTGAGCATTTGAAGCCTGTATTATGTGTTTGTGTAATCAGGATCCATCTGAGCAAATTTTCATGCTCCAGAGTTTTGTACAGCTGCCAAATGCAACAACACCCAATAAAATACAGGCTTCAGTGGCATTCTTCCTTCTAAGGCTTCTTCGAGTGTTTATAACTGTAATTATGTCAAATTATGTAAATCAGGCCTGAAGAGATTTCCATCAACTGGGTAGTATTCAAGAACGTTATTGTTCAGGTTATCTGGCAAGTCTTCTCTTGAGGAAATGCTTATTTTGGGAATACCTTTATCCTAAAAAGTCTTCTAGGTGTTTGACAGTTACTTAGTTCAGTCTGTCTCACCACATTTTCATTTAATCAGAAACAGAATTAGACCATATAGCAAAACAGTAAGTAATCACCAGAAATTACATGAGGCAGAGAGGACAGAAGCACAGGAATTACACAGCAGTAAAATGGTCAGAATTTTACTAAAACATTAATTAAACATATCAAGGAAGCTGCTCTGGCATCAAGAGCTATTTACCTTTGTACTCAACAATTAACCTGCTCACATCCTGCAGGCTAGTCATGGTGAGGAGCAGGTGCAGCCTGATGGCCACAGCACTCTGCTCCCCAGTGTAACTGGGTGTTTGCAGGACACAGCAGGTCAGCAGCACATCTGCACGATGGTCGTGGTCCAACACACTCAGTAAAGCTGTTATCCTTGGCACTGCCTGGTGACTGGGTTACATGGTCTGCTGCGCAAGAGAGAAGGGGCTCTGAGATGGAGGCCAGGGTACCTGGACAGGTAACTTCTTAGGACACCTTTCAGCAGAAACTGCCTATGGCCAACACCATGCTCTTCTGAACTGACTATATGATACTGTTAGGTTTGCTCTATGTGCTAAGACATAGTACATTCTAAATGCTGTAAACAGGTTTTTGGAGGGAGTGTATTGGTTTGGGGTTTTAAGAAGATTCGCAGCCTCCAGTCTGCTTGCTCAGGTTTATTGCCAATAGACAGAAAGGCAGCTGAGACATAATGCCTGCCCTGCAAGTGAAATTCATCTCTATATACATCACCTGGGTGGTATCAGGGCATCTAGAAATTACACCTTCAGCTTGTTAGGATTCCTTCAGCAGCGTAACAAAGGCAAACGGAGGAAGTTTTTCTGTAATTACTCTATCTTCAAATGTCTTCATATAAGTATGTATTGTATAGGGATATGGCTGTTTCTTATGCTCCTAACTAGACTGCTTACACTGTCACTGAGGGCTGGTGTGAGAAATGTGACAGGTGAGGGCTCTATGTGAAAAGAGGTGTAAGAAAGGGCACACTGCAGAGCTAAAACCCTCAGAGATTAATCCTTTTAAGGCTGTTTCCTATTGATTGCTTTCAAGTGGAGTGAGCTGTGTTACAGTAATTCAACTTCCAGCCATAGCAAGGTGAGAAGAGTTTGTATCTATAGGGGTTAGCCATTCACCACAGACCTTGTGAGAGAGGCTGTGCAGAGCCTGTGCTCAGCACTGTTATGTACCCATAGCCACCAGCAGTCACATCTGCCTGTGATGCTGACATTGCTTTTACATGTCACAGAGAATTGTGATTCTTGTCAATGCTGGAGGTTTCCACAGGAAACGTTTCAGTTCAGTAGTGTTCAGAGGGGATGAACTATGCTGCTTTGAGAAGCTGTAAATAAAATTTGTTGCTGACAGCTGTATTCTTCATATGCATAATTTCCCAAATATCATAGCAGGATATGGGAAGACAGAGGAAAGAAAATTACTCAGTTACAGTATGCTCACAGATTAAGTGAGCTCTAAATCATCACGCTTACCAGGTATTACATGATAGATAAATAGATGTTCCATGTAGCCAGATAAAGAACTTACCTTGTTCCTGCCACAGCTTTCCGCCTTTGCTAAAGCATCATTCTGAATTATTCTTACCTGTGTTTTGTAGGAAATTCAAGGATGTGCAGTACTACTGCTAGCTAGAACCATTACCTGCAACCACATCCCAAAGTAGTAAGGCAACATAGGGTGCAGACTATGTGACAAGATTAAACTGGAAGCCTAGAATCTCTGTACCAATTTCTTGTGACCTCTTGCTGAGCACAAAGAGAGCAGAAATGGAGGCTAAACACCATTAAACAGCAGACAGTTCCTTTCTAATGTCCACTGTGAGTTTTCAACCCATACATTAGTTAAGGACATCAGTTTGCAAGAGGGATTAATTTCTGTAGAGCCATGTATCTAAAGGAACAGTGTTCCCCATGAACTACTTCCATTATAAGAGCCACAGAGTAGAAAACCAGCATCATTAATTTATCAAGCATTTGAATTTATGCTGTACTTCTAACCCCAAAGGATGCAAATACTCTCAGTGTGTATTTGCAGTATAAGACATGCTGTGCTGCTGTACAGCTATATAATTATGCAGTGCTGTCTGCCTAGCAGCTCAGAACAGAGTGATTGTGATCCTGTCAAAAGAAATACAGATTTTGATCCTGCAGGAGAAATATAAAGAAAAACAGAACCTAATTATTCAGCTGATCAAGCTAACAGACTAGGAGGTTAAGGCCCATATTTTCAGAGAGGCTATCTCATTTTTACATAACTATGTTGCCAACTGTTCAATTTTAACCCTCAACCACAAAGGATCACTTCCATGGGCCCCAGTTGACCCAGTGTATGGGTGTTGGCATATAGGTCCAGTACACCAGCCTTATTTTCTTCTACAGAGTATTCGGCTACTCTTTGCCCATCTTTGATCAAACATTTTCCTAGCTTGCCTGCACTTAATATTTTAACTAAGTGGTAACTGCACAGGCTCTTACAGCTGGAGGACAAGGAACCTGAGCCATTGTTCTGCTTAGATATGAGGAAGTGATAGTTAATATTTTTGCTCTAGTAAATTTGCACCTGCTTCACATGCAACTTAACCACCAGTGTTCCTGTCACACAAAATGCTTTTGAAAAACAGATGTGTTAGAGTATTTGGGTTTTACACTTCTTGAACTATGTCTTACTATAAGCCTACAAACTCTTTAGTCCCATTCTCTGCAGAATGGAATTGTTTAGGAGTACAAAATCTGAAGCCATGCAGTCTCTCATTTCAAATACTCGACTTCAACTTACACATGAAAATACACATGCAAAACATGCAGATAAAGTATTACATAGAAATATTAGTGTACAATACTGTGCTTTAGCAACTGATGTCAAATTTACTTGCAGTTACCACTGCAGTTAGTTGTAACCAGAAGTTCCTTCAATGAGTTTAGTCTTGGAGTAATTTTCTGATAGCAAGTTTTAATCTTTGCAAGTTAGGTGTAGAACTTGCCAGATAGAAACTTTGCGTGTGAACACAGTTGTAAAGTGAGCTTTCAGTGGGTGCATTTCAAGGCTTTTCCAGCATATCACATTATGCAGTATTTACTCTCCTGAGGATTACATTTAAGCTCCAAAGACACTTGTGGTGAATTAATTTAGAAGGAAGTTAGCACATACCCATGTTTTTTCTTCAAAACAGATACCTTATTTGCATAGTTTAGCATAGAATTTTAAACACCACATTTATTTACAAATAAACTATTTGTTCTAGTTCCACCTGATTTTTCCTGATTTCAGATGTCCAGACAGGCTGCATCCAAAAACTGCAGATGACAGCTGCTGCTGACAAGGTACTGCATGGCATCATTATGACAGACATGCAAAAGAATGGCCCGATCCAGAATGCTTCCTACAAATGCACTGATAAACAACACCTACCAAGTGAAGTGGCAGGGTTTCAAGAGATCTGAGCTCTGTTTTTTGGTCCCTCCTTTGCACTAGCAGACAAATAAGCTTTTGAGTCCTGCAATCTTCAGCTGCAAGATGGAGGGAATTATTTTTACCTTTAGCATACCTCTTTTACTATGTCTTAACTTCCTGGACTGCCATGCTTTAATCCCAGACACCAATTAAGCCCCATACAGCACCTCCCCTGCCCCAACGGGGCAGGGAGAAGAATCAAAACTCATGGGTCGAGGTAAGAACAATTTAATAACTGAAGTAAAAGTTAAATATAATAATAGTAATTTTAATGAAAATAAGGTAACAAAAGGACTGACATAAACCCCAAAAAGACAAGTGATGCACAAGACAATTGCTGACCACCTGCTAACCCATGGTTAGCCAGTCCCCCAGGCAGCAATCCACCCCTCCTGGCCAACTCCTCATTTAATTAGTTTGGGGGAAAAAAATAAATAAAACACTTCAGTGAGCTGTAGAAGGCCCAAGTAACTTGGAGGGGTATAGGGGGGTGTGTGTATGTGTGTGACATAAGGGGAACAAGTAGCATATAAAATTTTGGCTAATTTCCTATCCTAGTTTTTTCAGATTTCCTGTATGTCAAGCAGGTTTATTGCTTATAGATAGCAGAGTTTATGCTCTCACCAGAAACACAAATTTAACTCTTGTTATTAATGTCAATAATAGTTGTACAGCCATGGGAGAACACAGCTGACTCCACATTTCTTTCCAGAGGTATGTTTAGATGCCTGCTGTATACCTGGCCCCTAAAGCCAGCAGTGCCTACCAAGGAGGGTTCACAGGAGCCTCACGTTGTGAATGTTGTGGATTGTTATAGAAACAGTCACCCTCTTTCCCAAAGCTGTAATTAAAACTTAAAAGCTTTCAAACCTGATTCTGTATCCTGTCCAAAAAAAATATTTTCAGAAGGCACTTCTCAGAGAAAGCACCTCCTAAATATTACTGGTAGGAGAGGAAGAGAGGAGACCCCCAGGCACCTGTCTGAATGAGGCAGACCTTGTACTGAAAGGCAGCAGCTACCCTTATCTGAGGAAGAGCCTTCCCTGCAAAAGCAAGCTTAGCACTTCTGTGGGATTTATGCCAATATCTTTGTGATTATAATAGAAATCTATCACAATTATGACTTCATAATGCAAGGTATAACACAAGACTTGAGGTTTAAGATTTGCTTCAAATCAACAGTGAGGCTAGGGCTTAATACAGCAGAACTGAGAACTGAACAGACTTTTCCCCCTTCTGCATACTCCATGACACAATACTTAAATTTCCCTCTTCCTACCTAAACCGGGGGGGGGGGGCCACCAGGCCCCCCCAGCCTTTGTCCCCTTCCCATTCACCCAGTGCACATCATGAGGACTCACCAGCCATGACAGGAGGAGGATCCTTCTGCACAGTCTGGGCACAGCTTAGGGCTTCTGCCTTTCCTGGAGCAGCTTAAAAAGGGGAGTGGGGTAGGGAAGGCAAAGTGGTCACACCTGGGGTGGGAGGAGACTCTAACAGAACCCAGGTGCTCTGGATTTGGGGGAAAAACGGGGGAAATGCAGTGTGGGGTGGGAAAGGGGCAGATGTGGTGGAAAAGGGGAGGTGGTGCTGAAAGAAGGGAGATGGAGAGGAAAAATATGGAGATGGAGGGGAAAAGAGGAAAATGGGGGGAAAGGAAGGAAATGGAGAGGAAAGGAATGAGATGGGGGAAGAGAAAGACGGAGAGGAAAGGAAGGAGGTGGAAAGAAAAGGAGGAAGATGGGGGAAAATAGCAGATGAAGAGGAAAGGAGGGAGATGGGGGAGAATGAGGCTAAAAAAAAAAAAATTAAGGCTGGACTGTATTAAAAAAAAAGAAAAAGTGGTCTTGCTCTGGCAGGGGGGCTCAACTAGATGATCCTTCAAGGTCCCTTCCAGCCCCCAACATTCTGTGATTCTGCGACTCCATACTGAAGCTTAGCCACACAAGGTTATAAAATATATTTCCTTTTAGAAATATTTTTTTTAATTCTATCCTACATACAGGACACCCCTGGCCAAGGCACTGGCCTTTTTTGCCTTTGTTTGGTGTTTCAGAGGTACAGCAGGGCCACCAAGATAGATGACTGAAACAAATAGGATTATTTTGGCTCATGGTTCAAAACCACAGAAGGCTAGAAACACAGAAACCCCATTTCCCAAAATGGTAACCAGGCAATTGAGGCTACCCTAAAGTGCATCAGAGATCAAACCAGTGTGTGAACAGAGTGCTTCTCTTGTCTCAAACTGAAACGTTTTTCACAGTTAGCAGTGGACTTCAGTAGATTGACGTTGCATCATTCTCTAATCTATACTAACACACAGTAGCACACAACAAATCCACAGCTTTTAATCCAAACACTTCTCTTTTTTTCCGCATCTTTAAAGGGAGGTCCAATCCAGAACCGGAAATCCAAGCGTTGCCTGGAATTGCAGGAGAACAATGACAATGAATTTGGATTTCAGCTCGTCCTTCAGAAATGCACCGGACAGCGCTGGTCTATAACCAACGTCCTGAAGAGCTTGTCAGCATAGCAGACTAGATTTTTTACATGCTTCTTTTGCTACTGTGTAGCAAATACTGCATCGTTGCCTGCTGTACTGTATTCCTCTCACCTCCCACCTCCCTTGTTCCTTCTCTTTTTTTTTTCTGTCCCTTTGATTTTATTTTGTGAGTGTGTGGAAACTGGGTTTGTGGGCTGGAAAGCAAACATTTTTATTTCACAATGCTCTTTTCATGGCATTTATAGAGATATTGAAAGACAGGTGATGGGTAGACTGTCCTAAAATATTTTACAACTGTAAATAGGAAACAAATGGAGAATATTTATAACTCGAACTTTTATTGAATAAAAAAGTCCGAACACTATCATTGTCTACTTGTCACTGTGTAAATTCATTTGGAAGCTAAGTGGTTGTTCCATTGTTTTTCATTAATCCAAGATTGATCTTGGTGAGTACCAGTATTCTCCAGACTTGTGATAAAAAGCCCTACCTGCACACTAGTAACTAGTACACTAGTAGTAAGGAGGATTTTCTCCTTTCTCCCTCTAGGGAGACCTGTCTAGGTCACTGTAGCTAATAGTGTGCAGATATGGGGAGGAGGTGTGGTGTGATGTGCTGTATAGAGCTATAAAATATGCACCCACGTACTTTACCTCACCACTACTATTAAATAAAAATACAGAGAGACCCCCAGGGCCCCCCAGGGATGAGAATTAATTTTAAAAAAAATTTAAAAAACAGAAAAAAACTTTGAATAGTATAGCAGGAAGGAATAAAAATTGAAACACCCCTGACATTTCTCAGTGGGTTGGCTTCTGTTTCAAGGACTGCATTTTCCTTCCAATTGTTCATAGCTCTTACAACTTCTTTCTTTTTAAATCCCTGGCCACCACAGACTGGCTCTGTCCAAAAGCAACAGCAAGTACGAATTCACTCTGCCTTTCTCCCTGCCTGTAAGGAAGTGTGAGTCCAATGCCACATCACTTCATCCCAGCTAAGATTGAGATGAGGAGAGAGGAAGATGAGATAAACCAGAACTCTAGAATTACTGGCCTCTTTATTTCCAGCTGCTTTTATTTGTATGTAAATTCCCTCTTCTGTGGCTTATTTTTCTTTTTATTCTGTTGTTTGTTCCCTTAACTAACAGTCATAACTTCTTTTGGAGCTTGCTGTGTGCTAAACTGTCTTTTACAGACTGGCTTCGTGTTCAGGACCAGTTAGCAGTATTGTTCCTTATGGCTGTTAAATAAGTCATGTGCACATAATTATATGTGTTTCAACACTCTGCTGTATATGGTTACCGTAAGTCTGCTGCTCAGGGAAGAGAAGCTGACCCAAGAGCAAGAAAACAGTAACGGCCAATAAAGATGGACTTAACACTTGCACTGGCTTTGGAGGTTCCTCAGGCCTGTTCAAATAAAAACTCACATTAAAATTAGAACCCTGAAAGAGCATCAATAAACCGAGTGTCAGGGTACCACAGCTTGACAAGATAAAGCAGATTTATTTTCACCTTGTAGAGAAAAGAGGAGGTTGCTACACAAGCAGACCAAGCTCCCTGCACACAGGAGTGTCCCAATGGGAGAAGTCTCCATACATTGCCTGCAGAGCCATTTTGAATATTCCCAAGCTCTGCCACTGACCAACTGGACTTATTTTCTCACAGGCATTCCAGATGAATGAGGAGCAAGCTTGCATGTTCAACCAGAGAAAAAACACAGAACTCATACAGAGTAGCCTGAGATGAATTAAGCATTCTTTCAACAAAGACAGCAAGACTTCATGGCAGTGATGCAGCCATAAGGGAAGCATAATTAAGATGGACCAAACCGGTCTCTTGATTTGAACAGACCTGCTGCACTCTGAGCAGTCTCTGGTTTGTTTTTTGGCGTTTTACGAGCACTAGAGGGAGATACCTGGCAAAGACTTGACAAAAGCCTTCTCTCAGGTCAGAGAATGAAGAGCAAGCTCGTGCCAGCACACACAAGGACTACCATAACCATTATCATTCCAGCTGATGCAATTCCTTTGTCTCATTGTTAAAATGGCTTCTATCTCAGTGCTTTGTTTCCCTCCATCTTTAACACCTGCTCTGTAAGTGGCACACAAAGAGTAAACCTCAGCAAGACCTGTTTGTTTTCTGAAAACACAAATAGAAAACCCAATACCTGTATGTAAAATGCCCACAGGTGACAGTGATTCTGATACCAGTTGTGGATATTTTGCTGCAAATGACATGGACAAAAGAGTACTCATTTCAATTCACAACAAACCCCTAAGGGCTATGTTCTTATCTTCTGTCTCTGTTGATAACAGCTTTCTATGCATCGTATTTTTGTTATTTACCATCATTTTAGCCAGTGAAAAGCAAGTCTCCTATCACTTGAGTTCCAAATGCTCCGGAAATGCTCACAATTAACAAAGTGATACTACAAATACATGCCAAACATCTGTGCCAATTGTATCTACATATCATCCTGAACAACCAGTCACAAATGACAGACTGAAAGCTCCTGCCACTTCCCTCTGTCTGAAGATCACCAAGCAGTTCTTACTCAAATCCAGAGACAAATGCTAGCATGGAAATACTGAAATGGAGTGCAGCCTGTGGTGCCAGTACTTGTTAGTAACAGACATGAGTCCTCACATAAGTCAACACACATACAGCAGCAGTTTCATATTTATGAGGACTTGGCCTGGATCCCCCGAGTACACCTGAAACAAGACTCATGCTGAATCCAGAAATAACTCCTGTTTATACATGCATGTAAGTGGTGTTCAGAACTGGCACCTGTACTGTAAACTTGTACAAAAATTTCTCTTACCAGTCACGCTGGGTGCTGCAAATATCTTCCTAAACAGTTGAAAAAAGTACAAGACCAGAACGGCAATGACAAGAATTAGAAGTTCTCCTATGGAGAGCAACTTCCAAAACAGATCTTGTGCTCTAAGTATTTACGCTGAACACATATAGCCAGATCTGGCAGCCATTTGGAGTGAGCTAGTCTTACTAAGAGACAGAGAAAGCTCATCACCATCACCCTAGAGAAGTGAATCATCTGGATGTTCACTGTTCCTCACATACTTTGCTACAGAGCACATTTTACCTGGGTACGCTTAACACAAGAGAAAAGCAAACCCAATCACAAAAACAGTATCAGTTGTAACTCCTGGCAAGTACCACTTTTCTCAGCTGTCTTCCTTCCCTGTTTAGAAATGTACAGTCCAAACCTAGACTGCATTACTTCAAAGCCACATTAGGTGGCTATGTATTAGATGCATACCCCTTGCTCCCGCAGCTGAATGAAGCTGAATTCCACACGTACCACCTCCATTTTTCCCATCTGTGTATATTGTGCCTAGGCATCTTACTGGTACGATTTCCTTGTATTTAGCAGTCAGAGATAAAGCCTCTCTGCTCCCAGATCTGAGAGCAGCTACAGAAATATTCAAGATGGTACTTCAGACTTGAAGCAGTTCATATTTAAACCACTGTCCTGTTCCATAGCACGACTTACCTACTTGGTCTTGCAATCAACAACTGCTGTCAAGGATTGAAAATTTAAATAATTCTGTAGGTATTAAATCCTTGACTGAAGTTTCTTGGGAAAGATTAAACTACATGAAGCTTTCATCATCTGAAAAGATCTGAAGAGAACATTGTGTATCATATCTAAGCTCACAGAAGTCAAGCTTTACTGATGCAGTTTCAGAAGCCTGTCTATTCACTCAGATTTCAGATTGCCTGAAGATGATATCATTTACTTCACGGAAAACATTCTCATGCCCTTTTGTGAAAGATTAATATTGTCAGATAATCAAATTAGCTTGAGAGCCACCATCTTTTCTTCTATGTCAGTTTCTGTGGGAGCACATGCTTTACAGCAGGAACATGGCTATTAAAATCCAACTCCTGATTATTAATTGAATCATGGCCTATTGATCCATACCTTTCTTTTACCTCAGTACAATGTCTGGCACTGTTATGGGACACTGTAGACTCAGCAGACTATTAAAGATTACTACATGAGTCAGAGCTATAAGAAAATTGCATTTTCCATCAGATTTGCTGACAAGTGACACCTCACTTCCCCACAGAGCACTGTCTGGTACATATATATCATTGAAGCTTTTTAAAGTGATCAGCTGTGTCAGGGTTCAATCATCTTAAAATCACGGCTGCTCATTTGCCTTTTTGTTAGACTGATGGAAGGAAGCAGTAGGAGTGTAATCTGCCAGCAATTCCACAGTATTACAGGTTGGAAGAGACCTCAAAGATCATCAAGTCCAACCCATTACCACAGACCTCAAGACCAGACCATGGCACCAAGTGCCACGTCCAAGCGCGCCTTGAACACCTCCAGGGACGGTGACTCCACCACCTCCCTGGGCAGCCCATTCCAGTGGGGAATGACTCTCTCGGTGAAGAACTTTCTCCTCACCTCCAGCCTAAACTTCCCCTGGCACAGCTTGAGACTGTGTCCTCTTGTTCTGGTGCTGGTTGCCTGAGAGAAGAAAGCAACCTCCTGCTGGCCACAACCACCCTTCAGGTAGTTGCAGACAGCAATAAGGCTAAACAATCCCAGCTCCCTCAGCCTCTCCTCATAGGGCCTGTGCTCGAGGCTTCTCACTTCCCCTTGTATTTAGGCCTGGCTGGCACTGGACAAAGAGGGAACAGGAAAGGGTGTGGGGACACAGATTCAAATTGCACCATGGTGCAACTCCTAGGATTCCTCTGGATGCAACTACAGTTTTTTCCTTTTGTGTTTGCATAATGCTGCACATTTTGCTCTCCAATTTCCTTCATCAATTGATCTTTCCAGATCAAAGTAGGAGTATGCCAGCCTTCATTAATTATGTCCTGCTTCTTGTGCTGAAGGGACATCAATTTGAGCTTGTTTACATTCAAACACTGAAGAACAAGAGAATTGAAGTCTCCTCAAAATTATGGCCTACTCAAAGCCAAACTTTACAGCTCAGCATACACTTTGGGTTTTCCCACACTATGCCCAAGGATCAATCGTACAGGAGTGAGCACATTCTATGTTCTCTAGCTTCTTCAGTACATCACTTATGGGTTCTGTATACCTGGCCACAGCTTTTCTCCTTTGTACTACAGAGATGTTGTTACCATGGGATGAGCAAGAGGTCTGCTTGCACTCCAGAGTTCACCTTTCCCTTCTAGAACTTTCAAGATAACAGGTGTTGTGACTGCTCATTTGTGAAAAAGTTTGCATCTGGCTCCCAAACCAGTGTATATTATCATAGCCACTCTCTAGTTCTTCGAGCCAATAGAAAAATGTGGATAGTGCACAGCATACAGTAGAAGAAACACATAGCTGGCATTTTACCATCTGTACAGAAGTGGTACTGGCATGATGGGTGTGCCTTCAAAGTGCTCTGGAACCTCTCATCTACATAAAGACAGAATGTAAGAGTTGGAATCCAGAGAACCAACAGGATGACCTTATTGTGCTGTCACAAATGTCCCTTTGGAGCTCACAGGTTAAGAAGCAAAGCACAATTGTAGATATGGATGACTTAATAATTACCCTAGCAGAGATGCAGTTACAGAATGAAGGTGCAGAAAAACAACATGGAAGAAAAGAAGAAAAGACTGCTCAGACAGCTTGTGCTTGCCTAAAGCTAGTTTATTTCCTGACCAAAAAACAGCACAAAGCCATGTATGGTGAGACAGCCTTGTGCTGCTATTTGTATAGCCGTTGAACCTCTGCAACTTACACATTTTCCACCCTTCCTCCAGTCACAACCCAGCACAACACAGCTGCTGATGCTAGATGCTTTACCACATTGCACCCACCACAGAATAGCACCTCTATTACTCTTGCTTTCAAAAACTGAGCTGAAATCCCTCTGGCTTGGTGTGTGCCAAGAGCTGCCTCTGAGATTACAATGGCTTATGTGACACTTTTCTGACCTCTTCAGGTGCTCTGTTGTTACAATAATAATAAGCACAACAGAAGTAGTGTAAAACAAAGTCAAGAACTATAGAAGGAAAGCAACCAATGGAAACAAAGAACTGAGAAAAAAATTAGTCCAAGGCAAACCCTGAAGCCAGGGTTTTTGCAGGTAAGTTGCAGACAAATGGCCAAATGCAAACCTAATTTCACAACTACAAGGTATTGCACTTGAGGGAGTATCCACAGAGGTAATACAAACATCACTGCAGAGTATTCTTAAATTGCCCATTAAGCAAGCAGGCAACAGTTTCTGTCTGACTCTTGTCAGATATTTGGATAGGGCCTCTGGACACTTGGTGAATGACACACATCACACTTCCCTGGGAGCAGCACATAGAGATCTGGCTACCAAGATTGACATGCAAAACCATCTGGCTGTACTTTCAGCCAGGCCTTCTGAGTACCAAGGGGTTTGGAAATTGTCTTCTGATCCTATGTCTATCTGTGTGCAATCTGCCTGCATTTATGGGCAGCCTTTGCTTCCCTATCCCCTAAGGAAGGGAGAGGTTAACTTGAAAACACATTACTAGAATCCTTATTTCACTCTCAGTCTCCCAATCTATCACATTCACTGAGCAAGAGAGATTTTTGCCCCTCCCAAACAGTACAGCAGAAATACCAATAAAGACAGTGCAATAGTTGCCATAACGACTGCTTTCAACTGCAACTGTAGTAGGGAATAAATTTTTTTTTCCACAGACTAACAATATCTTTGTTATTGCTAAGCAGACCTTTGTAAAGAGATGAACTCTTTCAAAGCTGTACTCTTGAGCA
The DNA here is from genome assembly GCA_013399055.1 of Ramphastos sulfuratus. NCBI lineage: Eukaryota > Metazoa > Chordata > Aves > Piciformes > Ramphastidae > Ramphastos > Ramphastos sulfuratus. The sequence continues at coordinate 131,472 of WBNM01007306.1, forward strand.
CATATTTTAGACCTGCATGCATAAAACAGGGGTGCCTTTTGCTGTTCAGCAAAACCAACAATTCTCATTGATAACTTAGGTCCTGGTATATGGTTCTCCAACTTCCAGACCATGTATTTACATAAACCCCAAGAATTTTTTCAGCAAAGGAAATTTGGCTGTATTGAAATAAACATAGCATCCATCAGCTGGTTGGTAGGAAAACAGTGCTGTACTTCACAGATATCTTGAGTCCATTTTTGTCTTCTACCTAAGTATCATTAATCAGTACTACCACAAAGCAACACTGACGATCAGAGATCAAAGTGTTTTTCTTTATCTCTTCATCCACTAGACTATAAAAAAGGGTCTGGGGCTAAATTTTGCTTTATGTTGTCATTTTTGAAGACTACTTCCAGAGATTCAGTTGTTCCCAATCCACTATATACAAAGAAGGAATGCTATTGCAGCAGCTGTTTTGACCTGAAACAGGAATATAGTGTATCTTACTGCTGTATATATTTACATATAGCAATTAGAAACTGCTGTATACAGGGAAGTATTTGCATATGCAATTGAAGAGGCAGCAACACGATGTGCATGAACCATTGCTTTCTACAAACCCCTTGTGTCAGTTGCCAGTCTAATGGAAACTGATAACCTAATGGAAGGTTCCTTAGCTTGTCTGTCTTTAGTCTGTATACTTTCCAACATGCATTGACAGGGCAGCTTGCTTCTGCTACTGCCTGCTACATCAACGGCACTTCATAAGTGCTGTTCTCTGAGCTGTATCTACTTGTCATCCGAGCTACCTGCATCTAAATACTCCTCTGTAACAATACATTCAGGCCAGTTAGGTTACCACACCTAATTCCAGTTACTTACACCACACCTTTGTCAATAGACAATACACAAGTGGTCATTCAGAGTTTTCTAAAGACAGGCTGGGCAAGAACCCAGGACAGACAGAGGAGGATTGGTTCTCTTACAGTGTTACATAATGATGGCTCTGATGATGTTATATAATTAGAAGATCAAGCACTATAGCTATTTGAACTTATCAATCATTTGCCTTTTCTAGAACTGATACCTTGTAATTGCTGACCATTTTGTTAAAGCAGCAATTCCAGAGAAATACTGAACTTAATTTTATTATTATTATAATGATGTATTTACACCTATCAGAGATCAAAAAAAATAGAAAGGACACACAGAAGAGCTTAAGCCTTGAAGTCAAGAGACTGGAAATAGTTAGGAGAAAGGAGGAAACAAGTGCTGTTAATCTTCTTTTCTAAAATTGAGACTGCTGAATAAACAGCAGTATTATATGATATATGTTTTAAAGTATTTATGGAGAGTTCAAAACAAATCAAAGTACATCTGAGTATCAAGCCATATTGTTCTGAATTCCTTCTAAAGTCTCAGCAAATACAGGCCTCAGCCTGAGTGAAAACAAACTCAGAACTCCTGCAATTATTGGTACATGAAAATTGTTAGCCTGCAAGGACTTACAGGGAAGTTTGTAAAGAAAAAGTCAGAAAATGTACGTAAAACATTAGGAAAGGAAAAGGAAATGTTGGACTAGTTCAAATGAAGTGCGTAATTTGATTAATTAGTTGATTAAACACTGAATCCTGCCCTGACACAGGTTTTGCTTAGTAGATGCTCATCTTTCTGTAAAGAAAAATTTCTCTGCCACACCTGGTTCTTTTTTCAAGCTTCAGCTTCACCAAAAATTTACCAGGTACAGACCTATGTATTGTAATTCCTGCAGATGTGACTGGGTATGTCCTCTGAAGCCTCATAAAGCTAGAATCTCTACTCAAATATAGCTGGAGGAGAAGATGTGTTTCCTCTTCTATCAGCTGTTAAGACTATTCACACTCAAGCAGCAGTTACATTAAACAGCCTTTTTTCTGGAGAAAAAGAAGTCCATTTTCTCTGCACTTCAAGGGACTGACTTTCTTAACACCGTTTTAAAGTCGTCTTACAAGGGTTTTCTCCTCTTCAGTGGTTTGTCAAGCTGTTTCCAAGTTATTGCAGTGGAACCATACTTCATGAAGAGAAATTAAAGCCACTGCTACTACCATCTTGCTAACCCACAGATGTTTGGTGCAGCACTTCATCACAAGCCAAAGATTTTAGGGAACCTACTTTTCAGGAACACAGGCAGCATGTTCCTATTGTTGCTAAGCCAGAACATCTGTTCATCGACATTACTGATATTCTGTGAATAACACTGCTAACTAACTGATACTGTGGAGTTAGCAGGTGGAGTGCTGTGCTAGAGATGTGGAAAGTTCTGTGATCATCTGTTTTCAAAGTCTAATCTTGGCCGGAAAACCAAAAATCCACATTGAGGTGAATTCTCTGCTTAGTTACACTGCTGCTAATTTGGCCCCCTTCGATTCTGATCATCTGGACATTCTAAGGCATTTTGAACAACTGACTTGCAGTATTTGTCAACCATTATATTTAACTTTAGTCATGGTTGGCATCCAGTCAACATCTGAGTGGCTGCTATGTTGTAAGATGTATGTTAAACAAGCACTTAATAAATTCTTTTACCCTTTCAATTCCAATAAGATGTTTGGTTTGGTTTTCTCATCTGAACACCCTGAAAATGCAGTACCAGAGACTCTGAAGTCAAGTATTCTTTACCAGGCAGTGGGTAGCTGCCACAAAAGAACATGAATCAGTGTCACTTCTAAGGTAAGTGACAGCACACTCAGCACACATCCAGTTCTCTGCCAAGTAACTTCAGAGCACAGCACAGGATGTGTTAATCAATAAAATGGAAATAGAAAGGAATAGAAAGCATCTTTATCATGCATGATAGAGCACAAGCTGAAATATTTTCCAAAAATCCTCAGATGACTTATGACAACTTTAATAAGCTCATTGATAGTGCCCCTCTTTTCTGAGGATTTCAAAGCTCTTTGTAGATTAAATGCCTTTGAGGTCCATCCCATTTGGCAGAGAAGTTAAGTAGCTTCCCCCAGGTCACAAGCTATAGCAAATCACTATCACAAATAGCCAGGGAAAAATTTTCAGAAGCAGAAATGGCTGCTAAGTGCCCAAGTGCCATTTGTGCCATCTGAGTATCTTCACCATTAATACTCATCACCTACTTATACCAGTGTTTGAAAGTGCTGTATAAATAATGTATTGCTCCTTGTAACATCCCTATGAAATAGGTAACTAATTTATTTCAACTGTATGAGGAGTGAAAATGAGGCATAGAGAAGTTAAGTACTTTGTCCAGACCATTCTGCAATCTATGAACTATGCCAGAATGAGCAGACCATGAGGTCTGAAGTCTATGTTCAGTTTACACCACCATAAAGACCCTACTCTAATATTAATATTCCCTCCAAACATAGATGCCAAGTGACATCTACAAGCAGTGAACCAGAATCTTAAGAAAAAAACATGGTCAGATAATGCATCTGACTTCTAAAATACATGCACACTGGTTTATGCAGATGGAAACATAAGTAAAACTACACGTTGCTAGGGTAAAAGACAGACAAATTCATTCAAATGTATTTCATTGGAAAAAAAGCAAATGAAGCTTCACAGAATGATTTTAGACTTCACTATTGATGGGAGTTAGAATCAGACAGGACTACGGCACTAAAAGTTGGTAAATTCTTCCTTGAGAACATAGAAATATGCACCCTGAACTTGTGACTGAAAGAAAAATCTAAAAGAAAAGGAAAAAAAAAAAAAAAGCAATAGTTTCTTACCTCTGTCTCAATTTTATGTGTTTGTGGGGATTTGGGGGTTTTGTTTGTGTTGAGGTTTTTGTTGTTGTCTTGGTGGTGGATTTTTCTTTTTTTGGATTGGCTTTTTTGAGGGGTTTTGGAGGGGGAAAGGGGAGGTGGGGATAGACCTAGGAGTAGGGGATTAGAAAGAAAACAAGATTAAGTTAGTTATTCCTTGTAGGGCCTTTTTTATTTTCCTCTCCTGGAGTCAACACTATAGATTAAAGGTTTGATGACTACCTAGACAGTACATGGAAATCTGTATGGGATTTTCCTTGCAGGCAGCTCACATTCAGAGAAGGTCATACAGTCATTCAGTCCATTCATGTCACTGTAAGCCAGTGCTGCTTTGTTACAGAACTGCATAAAACCTCTTTGGAAGGGGCTGCCAGTGGTAGTTCAGCAAGAAATCCATAACTGGGGAGTTCTGCTATCTTCCAGGGATAACAACAGTGCATTATTCATTCAATTACCTGCTCTTTGGGCACTCAATCTGAGGAGAAAAGCTTCTAAATTATATTATTGCAATAGCACTTACAGGATTCCCACTGCTTTACAAATCTGTAAGGTGTCATCCTTGCTCTGAAGAACTCACAGTATGAAATACAGATATAAGCAGAGCTGAAAGCATATCACATCTACAAAGAATGAAGGACACTGGCTGGTCTCAGATGTCCTCAACACAAGCACAAACTATCTCTGCACTTACATTTCTAACTTATCATTTGGGCAAAGAAATAAAAAAGAAAAATCCAGCCAAGATGGTAACAAAGAACCTCTCTGAAGATGCTTCAGGTTTTAATGAAATTATGACCACAGTAGCCTATAAAGATCTGTATCAAAGAGAAAAAACAGTAGTGGTTCTACTGAGTCCAAGCAGCACTAGCCTGACAGAGTCTAGAAGCATTTATGACACGAGTCTTTATTCTGAGGAACGTCAGGTCAAGTACAAAGACACAATCCAGCATTAAATCAGAAATGCCATTGTTGCTTGGAGCAAGTCCTTTGAAGAAAATTATATTGATATCTGCTGAAGTAGGATGTCAAGACAGAAGATGAAGTGAAAGAGAACTTAAAGTTCTTTGTTGTCTAGAGGTACAGGAGAAAGACAGCCTGGGCTCACAAATCAGCTGAAGAACAGAACAGCTAATTTGAGAAATATTTGCCAAAAACACACAAAATAAAACAAAAAAAAAAAAAAAAAAAGAGAGGGATGCCTGAAGTGAATGAAGAGAAAGTAACACAGTGGGTCAACCACAGAAACACATGTATTGTCTGCATGTGTTTATACCACTTTGTACAGTTCTGAGAGCTAGAATCAGTAACTTGGGGCTTCCCAAGCAAAATGAGATATCTGACTGATTTTCAGTCTCTACACAACTGACAACATGAAGATATGGTAGGACTGATGGGGAAAATAGAACATGGAGTATAAGTATAACCAGAATGCCACAGTCCACTCATCCTTAAAAAAAAAGAAAAAAACCAAGTATGCAGCATCTGAAAACCTACTGGTCTACAATCTTAAAAGTTGTGATTCATTGTGCCATGAAGGCAGTTGCTTGGCACCATCCTAAATAATAAAACACGCAGAGCAGATCAGGTACAAGGTAACATTTTCTTTACTTAATGATACCATAGGCAAGAGTGGATAAACTTCCAGACATGCAAGACCCTCGTCAGGTTTGCATTAACATGTTTGAAAAAAGTGACAGTAAGGAAGTGAGAAACACCAAAAAATGCAAGGAAGAGAGGAGTAATGAAAACAAGATATAGCCCTTGTAGGTGTGGGAAAAAACCCACAAACATTATTAGCTGATTGGCCTTATCACACATTAAGCTTGGTTCCTTAACGAAGACGAACTGCAGCCTGGTATTCCAACCAGTGAAGAGCAGAGCAATTCTCACACCAGAAACAGACTTCTGGCCTTGGGTGGAGGAAGGAAGAAAAGAACAGTAGAGAAGTTAGCTCATTGTTGGAGCTGCTTTCAGCAACAGATAATCAGCTCATTTCTTGAGCTTTTCCAAAAAGGAATTCAGTGTATACACTTGCAGAGTGCAGTTCATGCCATATGTCCTACTTCCAATGTTTCCTTTCCTCTCAAAGAAAAAAGACTATCAAAAGGTGAACATATTTCCCTTGCCATATAGTAGAACTTAAATCAGAACTCCCCATCACTGATTCCAAAGGTTATCTTTCACCTCACTATCAGTATTGTTTGCAAAATTCTATCTCTTTTTTTTTTACCTAGCTCCATGATTCTCTCTTGATTCACCTAAAAATCAGATCCTAAAAATTTACTTTCATCCTCAGCAAAATATGGTTCAACTGCAAAGCTGTTTGAAGCTGCAGAATAGAAAGACCCTGAAACACACAGGATGCTGCTCCGTACAGCAGCAGGCCTTGCCAACAGCAGCAGAATTTTCAGCTTGCTATTTTAACACATCCACAGCTCTGCAGGTAGACTGACAGTAAGAAAAAAATGCAATGGATTAATCATAGGAAGGTCTGCTAGCTCTCTGCTGCTATATCATACCATCTTCTTGGTTCCTCAGCATAAACATAGCACCAATTAGCTACTTTTATCCATGACTAGACTCAATAATTTCAAACACAGGGTAAAATTGATTATGCACAGATACATTAAAAATCAGGTTATCAGCAGGTATAGTGTCATAAATTAATTTAACAAAATCCATCAATAGCAATCCTATTTCATATAGAGCAGACATAGCTTTTTTGTAGTTTTTAACCCTAAAAATGAGCAGTTTAGAAAGATTAGATCAAGTAGGACAGTATCAGACTTCATTTAGATTCTGCTAGGGGAACCTTAAGGAATGTAATAGTTTCATAGCAATGTTTAGGTACTGCTGCTCCATAAACACAATGCAACTCCTCTCTTCATCTCTGACATTTCAAACCTTTCTTTCAGGGAATCTCTATCCAATAAAATAAAATAAAATAGCCTATTTAGATAGTGTTCATTCCCAATCAAGTAAAAAGTATGCATAGGGCTTAAGGACACACTCTGGTGTACCTCACTGAAAGCTGCATGGTGAATTTAGGCATGTATCCAATGTGGACTGAGAACTACCTGGCCTTAAAACATCAGTTAATCTTTTATGAGGATAAAAACCAGGTTTAGGACTTCATCCATGAAGCTACACACAGCTTAAGAAGAAACAAATTATGTGGGTTGAGTGCACAATCAGCAAGTTTGCAGATGACAGCAAGCTGAGTGGTGCTGTCAATAAGCTAGAGGAATGGGATGTCATCCAGAAGGACCTTGATAAGCTGCAGAATTGGGAATAGGTGATCCTTATGAGGTTCAACAAGACCAACTGTAGGGTCCTGCACCTGGGTCAGAATGATCCTCATTATCAGTACAAGCTAGGGGATGAGGTGATAGAAAGCAGCCTGAAAAAAAGGACTTGGCCTGAAGTTTTAAAGGACCAGTGAGGTGCATCAACTTAATTGTCTTTGAGGCCAAACAGGTATGAGTATTTCGAGGCAGCATTTCTCACCTGATGGCTTGTGAGTCCCAAACTGGGGGTAAGGAAAAGGCATAAGGTTCTGAAAAATGATACCATGTATGAAGAGACACCCCTCTGCTTCTAGCAACTTTTGTGTCACAAAAGAAATACATTATTAGAATGTTTGACTTGTAAACAGGTACTCAACCTGAAAACCGTGCAAACCAGGCCTAAGCTGTACAATGCATATGCTTTTTAGATTAAGTTTCATTTTAAGTGAGCAAAAAGCTGATAGTTTAGAATTCGCATTTTTGGCAGCTTCACGTGAATTATAGCTTGTGGTCTGGGCTGAGTTCTCCAGAGGAGACAGACTGAAGACAGAGTCATAGTTTGTGATTCTTTTCATTTCAGGATGTCCTTTTAGCCACATAACAATTTTCCTGATGCATGTTGTGCTTCAGTGTTTATGAATTCTACATCAAGAAGTATACCTACTGCCCATATTAAGCATAGGATCCAAGTAGCTCACGAGCAATGTATGAGCAATTAATTTTAAGTCAGAAGTAGTTATGGTATAGAAAAGAAAGAATGTAATTTGCAGCAAAGGTTTCAGTGCAATCCTGAGAATACTAAGCAGAAGTTTTATTTGGCACTTTCAGAGGTCTCCCAACAGAAGACTAATGTTCACAATTCAGCAAGGTTGTTGATCACCAGAGAGAAGAGCCAGTGGAATAATTAAAGGACGGAGGAAAAATGTATTAAAGAGGAAGAGTTCCAGGAGCTTGATCTACTTAATCTATTAAATTTAGGGTGAAAAGGTGATTGTAGTAGTCATTACATGAGAAATATAATTTATAGATTTTCATAATATATGACAAATAATTTTCCTACAGGGGGTTTTCTGAAATCTATCAGATAAAAATAAAGCAAACTCTCATGTTTGAAAATGACAAACTGAGAATTGGGGGATTAAATGTTTTTTTTTTACCAATTGGACCTCCATTTGCCAGGGAAGCCATGGGTTATGCTTGCCTGGACATATCTTAAATCAAGAACAGATATAGCTTCATAAAATATGAATTCCCTGAATGAGTTTTACTTTTGACTCTCAACTTTGTACCCCTGCTTTTTCCACTTAAATTTTACAGGTTGGTTACAATGGTTTTGGATGTGGACTAATGGCCTTTAATGTATGTTTGTTTTTCTCTTAGGACCTACCAGGATTTTAGAAGTCTTTTTATAGAAACAAATAGCTAAAACATTGCCTTTTCGTCCTTGGGAGGCAAAACACAATTATCTGTATTCACTGAAGACTACGCTTGTTTGACAATCTTAATTTAAAGTGGGTTAAACTTCTGCATATTGTTTACAAATTGGGTTCTATAAAACATCCTGACTACACGGAAATGACAGTGATTGATGTGAAGTAACACACACACACAATTAATACTGACTGAATTGGTAATTACAGGATTGACATCTCATTTGCAATGAGATGCTGCAGGTCTCTTGCAAAAAGAACTGGCAGTGTTGTCATATTGTTCTTCCGTTTCCCTCAGCCTGTAGTTTGATGCCCTGTAGTTAAAGTTCAACTAAAGATTCAGTCTCATCTTGTAAAAATCTCCTGCAGTATAAGAAAAGCCTGAGGATGAAAAGCAAAATGGTCACCACTCCCCAAGTGTTGTATCTCCCGAGACTTTCTCCCAACAAAGGAGATAAACTGTGCCACACTGCCATTGCTTGCTTCATGAGTTAATTACCCTTTCTGATTTATTTCTCTGGCATGCAGAAGAAAGTAAATAATGTTACAGAGGTAAGTTGCACAGGAACCCAGCTTGAAAGGAAAGTGCATTTGAAGTGGCACATTTTCTTAAGGAAACTATCAAATCTAGAAAAAGTAAAACACTACATTTTGCAAGCTCTCTTGTGGAGTGGCCCTCAAAACAGTAGTTACATAAACCAAATGCTGGGTTTCACAGGAATGAACTGGCCAGGTGCAGTCTCAGAGATTTAGCACAGCTGAGCATATTCTGATTTAGATAATCCTGTCACTTTACCCAGCCACAACTATACAAGGAACAGTGGGGCTATTCAGTGACCCAGAGCAGGGTTATTTGTTACAAGGTAAAAGGTCTGAAAGACTTGGATTGGAACTAGATGATATTTAAGGTTCCTTCCAAACCATTCTATGATTTAAATTCTGTGGTCTGGCATGTGATTATTAGTGCTGTGGGTAGAGAAGGGGAAGAGTAAAAAAGCAGAGAGACAGAATGACAGCACTAACTCTGACAATGGAACCAAAGCTGCAGGGTTAAAAAAAAAAGTGACTGTACAGGATGTTACCAACACTACAGAGCTGCCACTATTTCTTGACTGACTTAATAAGGAAGCCAATGGGATGTATCCCCAGCAGACATGCAGCTTTAGCCTCAGGCCTTCTCAGAAACAGAGACCCTGTATGTGTAAGGAAAGTGTCTTTTGGCTTAGGTGACTTCAGAGGTACATGCACACTTTTTTATATGATTCTATCCTTTGGCTATTAACATAATTAATTTACAAGAGCGATGTATGAACTGTGCTCCCTGTGGCTTACAGAGAGGATCAAAAGGACCTCAGTCAAACTGAGCAGAGGCCAGAAGTGTCTAGGAGTCTGAAATACGAGGAGACTCAAGTGGAAGCACAGAGGAGGCTGAGTTATGCATGAATATCCAAGGGCAGAAACATTTCTTTACCTGCAGCAATAACACAGTGTGCAGAGAAGACCCCCACTTTGCACATCTGCCCTGCCTACAAGGAAGAAGATTCAAGCATGACTTTTATTCTCAAGACCCGCAAAATGAAAATAATTATTTTTTCAAGAAATTGGAAAACCATCAGCATTATTTGCATGTCTAATCTGAGACATTTAATTTCAATGAGAGCTGTAAGCAAACACTACGCAACGGAGCAGACCTAAAGATAGGAGTCCAGCCACTAGCTCAGCACTGACAAGTCCACTAAACTATACTCTTAAGTGCCAAATCTACATGTCTTTTATATGCCTTCAGGGATGGTGACTTAACCACTTCCCTGAGCAGCCTGTTCCAATGCTTGACAATACTTTTGATGAAGAAATTTTTCCTTATGCCCAACCCAAACCTCCCCTGGCACAACTTGAACTTGTTTGTTCTTGTTAACTGGGAAAAGAGACTGACCCCCCCACTTCGCTACAGCCTGCCTTCACGTAGTTCTCAAGAGCAATAAGGTCTCCCTTCAGCCTCCTTTTCTCCAGTTTAAGCCACCCCAGTTCCTTCAGCCACCCCTCACAGGACTTGTTCTCTAGACCCTTCATGAGCTTTGCTGCTCTTCCTTGGATGCACTCCAGATGTTATAAGTAATTTATTCAGAGAGTGGGTGATGTGGTAACAGCTTATCAGCCTGATTATGTTATTTGCTTATGAAATCAATCCCAAACGAACTGTGTTTTATACAGATTATGGTGTCAGGCTCCCATATCATATAGCCTTCTACCTTTCAGATTAAGTGATAATAGGAAGGGAAAAGAAAAACTTGGCCTCAGAACCTATTTCATTACTTTCTCTGACAATCTTAGTAACTCCAAAATCTTTTGAGATAGAAAATTAATTTAAAATATTTTTAACAACATAAAGTTTGAAGTAAGAAGCGTATCTAACAATTGTTATCCTTTACTGATCTTTCTAAAAGGACATGATATGACAGGAGTTCTAAGTGCCTTTAGCTTAGCAAATGGACCTCTAATTCCTTCCAAAATATCTGCTTTCTTCATTCTGACAGCTAAAATGTGAAAATAGCTAGTAGGACACATCATTTAAAAAAAGCCTCGCTTTCCCTAATAACATGGATCCTCCAGAACAATGTGCCCTGTATACATCAGTTCTTTTACTGCCCTTACTAATAGCATGTGGATTAAAATATGCTTACTCGGTTGACACAAAGGCTTTGCTAATAGTAGTGGAAGAAATACAACACATAGAGACTCAGAAGTTTTTGAGTAATTTTATGCTTACTCAGCTTTCTGTCCAATCTTTCCCCAGATGAGTCCAGCGCAATACGGCTTTAAGATCAGAGGCAGAAGGATAAGGTACTTATGTTTGCTGACTGGAGTCATGGATATTTTTAACATGATAGACTGACATATTCTAGCCAAGCAGAGCATAGAAGCTGTTTTCCATATATTAGTGTTGCTGAACTCACAAAAGCCATATAGGCCTGTCAGGGAAATAACCACTTTCCTTGTTCATACTTTCAAAACAGCATCATGTCGCTCTTTTAATCCCTGTAGGGGGATAAATATTTTATGGCAGATTAGCTAACATGGCATACCTAATAAGTTACTAGAAAACTGGGTCTGTGGTTGGCAGTGTTTATGCTAAGTGTAGTATGAAGATGCCAACAGGTTTTGCTCACTGCAAATGAAAGGTACTGTAAAGCTAGCAGTGATGGATGAAGGTGGAAGGATGATGTTTAAGAAGTAGAATTACTGCTTGACCTGAAAACAAACTTATCTCCACCCCATAGAACTGAAATGCTTTTCTGCTAGGGCCAGCAAACACGGAATGATGAAGTTTTCCTGATAGAGATGGTTCATTATGGTGATCAAAGAATCATCATAACTGTAAATAGCAAAACCCAAAAAGCTTCACTTGGAAAAACACAGATGATTTGCAAACAGCAGATGTGAAGTTCTTCACGTTATTTTTGCAAAATATTTGTCTGTATTAAACATATGCATTAGGTTATTAATGTATGCATTACACACAGTCTCTATGGGTTTGATATTCCTAAGAGACAAGTGAAGATTCCTGAAGTTTGAACTGAAATCAGTAAGTAAACTTGATGAAGCAGAATTTGAGTCTGTGTTTGGAACATGAGATAGAACAGTGAAGCAAGACAACTAATAGTTTTCTCTGTTTCTTTTGGAGAAGGCAATAACCTATTTTCTGCTCCACAGCTCATATTTGAGAAGAGTGGAAGATACAAGTAGTTTTCACCTGAGGCTGTGCTTGTGAGTATGTGTTTGTGTGCAGGTACAGGCAGAAAACCCATGTCTTTGTTCAGTCTAGCTTAATAAACCTGTGCCACTGCTGTCAGTTAAGAGTAGTGGTAGTAATGACTTTGTCGCAAAATGAAGTTGGTGACTCCAGAAAACTCTGTATTTTTTTGTATACTAATATTTGCAAGATGCAGTATATTGAATTTATATACACAACTTTTATGTACCAATGAGTAAAGATGGTATTCCAACAATATATAAACTACAGTCTTAAGAAATAAATAATAATTCAACTCTACCTTTAATCCTGACTCACTTGTTTGACGAAGCTGGCATTCCAAGTCATCCAGTTCAAAGAAAGATATACTGAAACTAAAGGAGTTCAGATCTTTCAGTGCTACCCTGTTTGTGCATTGCCTCCTAAACATTTATATACAAATGAAAAATGAACATGCTGGTGAACAAATCTATTCCTGAACAGAATTTATTTATACATACTGTGTAGTAGAAGAGACAGCACACTTGGTCAAACAGTATTAAAGTATGTATTCATCTAGCTAAGAGTTTTAGGGATGCATTTTTTGATAGCTATTTCAGTATTTTATCATATTACCCCTGGCTGGTTTGATTTGCCTAACAGGTTTATTCTTCATCTGGATCTCTTTAACAGGTTTTCACTGTATAGCTTTGATCTGGAGTAACTGGGACAGAGGAGAGTTTTTAGCAGTTCTTTTCTTACATTGTTAATGACATTTCTTTACAGATATTACATTCATAGATATATTAAGGCACTACTTTTATTAGGTCTGATACATAACAGACCTGGAAGTGCAAGTACTCAAACTCTATAAATTATGTAGATACAAGCATAAACTTTTCTTTCAGTTTCCTGAGAATGACTGCTTTGGATAGGCATGGCAAATGAGCCAGTGCAGCTTACAGGAAAATGTACTTAGCTACGTGCTATGAGTGGGTAAGTATATCCATGCCTATAGTACTTCAGGTCTGTGCTTGATTCCCATTGTCCTCAGTGAGCCAGAAATACATTACTGTGTTTTGCTGAACTGGGCCCAGCATCACTGAAGCGCTTTGGCTCCATATTTCTGTGTGGGTTATAACTTATTCTTGAGCTCAAAAAGGAGTAGAAGCATAATATTTTGTTGACTCTAAACTATAATGCATTTCATTATGAAAGCATTTCGGGGACCTTTTCTTATTAAAGCTAAAATTGAAAAGAACAGAATACATTGCCAGTAAAATGAAAAGTAGATCTTTAAGAATCAAGTACCATTTCTTGTTTATAAACACAGGACTGAGAACATTTCAAAGTTTAAAAACTAATTCTAAGGCCAGAAAAGAAGTATTTCCATTTTCTCTTTCCTAAAATGATAGTTTGAATACAGAGTAAAATTGCTGGGGGAGCAGAAACACTGTCTGCATATAAAAGTAAGTACCTTTGCAATCCTGTAAATGGGAGAAACAGCTAGTCAGAGCATACTTTATCTAAAAAAATCACAGTTTGATGCTTAGCTAGCCCATTTAGGCCTTTTTTGTTGGTTTGGTTTGGTTTGTTTTTCAAATAGTCGTTATTAAAATAATAACTAGAAAAGACTGAAAAGTAAAATCTTCCCTGAGGAAAGTGCTATTTCAACATTTTTTCAGCCTGAACTAGGGAAAGAAAAAAAAAAAAGTCCAGCTATCAAAACTTGCTGAATGAAAGGGTCAGAAAAATCTCAGTGTAAGAACAGAACCCTCTAAACTGAATTGTTTTAATTTTTAAGTTGGTGTCCACAGATCACTGAATGGGAACTTGGTTTGAGCATTAAACCTCACTGCCTCAAGAGTTTAATCTTGCCCTGTGGGTCAGTCCACCAGACCCAGGTTAGGAGTGAGCGTACCCTCAGCGCAGCTGGCAGGTGTAAGAGGTTACCAGGGACATGGTGCTGCAGTGCACAGCATGGCTAACAGCTGGCTCTGGAGAGCAGGTAATCCTTGTTAGGCAGTGGTGAAATTAAACAGGGTCAAGAAATGTTTGGCCAATCCATGGCCAATGGATGGCTGAAAGCCCTCTGGCAGGCAGAAGATACTGATAAAAGCAAAATCAAGGCGTGCTGGTAAAGGGCCTTACAGACCAGATGCACATTTTGAGGACGTATGTAGCAAACCATAAAATATCAAACTCTGTAAGAATGTTTGTTTATAGTAGTCAGTTGATAATATGCAAACCTAAACAACTACTGCAGAAGAGTCTGCAGCTACTAGTTGGAGATCTGTGATATGTAATCTTGTAAGGGCCCAGGCCTGCAGTGACTAAGGAAAGCAGGAAGAAGATAAAGGAGAAGCAGAGATATCCTGACATCAGCAATAAAGAGGAGCCTGCTGACAAAAGATGGAAAAAACCCTGTGAGGAAGACTGTGCTGGTGCTCATCTCAGATAACCATTCGAGACCACCGGGGCAGAGAATGGGAAAATACCTATGTTAATTACAAGAAATAATTGTGATAGCTCTACCTCTTGTTATGAGTATGTATGCTCTCATAACATAAATTGCGGCTTGTGCCAGCATGAGGTGTGCAGGATTGATGGAGTCTTCCTGCCTGCACCCAGTGCTGTAATAGAATATACATACTTCATAAGTCTGCATGAGTTTTGGGGTTCATTTCACAGGTCAGTACAGCTCTGAATCCCAGCCTCATGGTCTGTGTATGTGAAACGGATTTCTCAGCAAAATAAAACCAGTAGAACCAAACATAAACTTTGCTCTACAGTGATTTTCCACAAAGGCATTACTAGAGATTTAAATGTCTGTTACTACGGATTGCAAATAAGACTTCCTAGCTGTTATTCTGAATAAAAACCTGCACTTCACAAGGCAATTACTACCATAAAACAAAGCTAGTGACAACTGCTAAACTCTTACCACAGATCACTGGCGGCATCACTGGTATCCAAAACAGTATTTTATAAGCAGTGCCGTTTAGAGGTAAGGTTACCACAGTCTGCTGGAGTTTAGACAAATCGATGAGGACTTCGGCTGCAGCTGTGCATGGGATGCAGTATCTAATCCTTCACTGATGGAGCTGCTGCCAGCACTGATCTTGGCTGCTTTTGGCTGGAGACGGGTCCAGAAATGCATCACCCGCTGCCCTGAGGCCTCCCCTCATGCCTGGCGCATGCAGCTTCCACGGCCTGCCTCACTGATCTGTGCTCTAGTACCGAGGGCCGTCGTCTCTCCTGCTGCTAGGCCCACAGGTGGTGCTGTGAGTGATGCAGGTGCAGGCAGCAGGTTTCGTCACGGGGCGCGCAGGGCCCGTCACGGCCCGCGCAGGGCCTGGCAGAGCGCCGCTGGCCGGGCCACGGGCAAAACGCGAGGCGCAGGCCGCCACCGCCTCGCGTCAGCCGCCAGGCTCCGCTCTGCCTCCCGCGCGTCCTTCCCGCGCACGACGTCAGTCGGTACCAGTTTTTTCCTGAATCCCAAGTTACCTTGACAGTACTGCTGAGAAATCACTTTTTTTTCTTTTTTCTTTTTTTTTTTTTCCCTTTTCCCTGAATAGTTCTATTTAAATGTGTGTCCATGTGTTTTTAAAGACGCTGGGTCCCTGGTGATGTCAGCCTCCATCTGCATGTGCACATCGGGTACTTGTTTCCATTTATGTGCATTTACGTTCATCGATATTGAGGCACCTGGTATAGTCACTAGGCTTTAGTCTGCATTTCTTTTCTTTGTGGTGCTGTAAAATTTGTTCTGAGTTGTTTGGTTTGTTACCTTGATCATTTAGCTGCAGAATTGCATGAAGAGATCACTGCAATGTTTATGTGTTTTGCTAGCACAGCACAGACAAAGAATGTGTACCAGTTTTTTGTCACAGGCTAATCTGTTGTTTGTACATCTCTTTCCGCAGAGGAGGCATAGGTTCATTATGATAACGTCTTCATGCATCATGAGCTACAACTACTTTTGAGAAGGAACTGGCTTTAATTAGGAGCTTTTTTTTTTCCAAAATATGTGGTAAGTTATTAGCACAAAACCCAGGCCCCATGAGTAAAGTGCAGTATACTTTCTAGTGTGCTAGCATTCTCTGGTAACTGCTATGTGTTTGGCTTCATCGCATGATGAATGTGACATTTCTTACCACAGAACTGCAGCATGTCTGTGAATAACTAGCTGAGGTGCTGTACATTCATATCTTTGCTTAGCGCATGGTAACTTTTTCAGCTGACCATATTCTCACTGAATCATACAACTGTAACTGTACTGAATCTAAATCTTTCAATTGTTTACATTTTAATTTCTAGTCCTTTCAAATTTGTACTTCATAGTATTGAACGCACATAAGAAAACAGGCATTTATCTTGATAGATTGGGAGCTGACATTTTCCATCCTAGAAGACATTTCTGTAATTTCCCAAGGAAATGAGCCGTTCTAGTTCTGGGTAATCTGTTTAGTTCTGTGGAGGTTTGTTGTTGTTTTCTTTTTTTTTTCCCTATATTGCAGCACTTCCTGTAGATTCTGCTCAAACATTGTTTTAGTCATATGATCGCTTCCAACAAAAATTAACAATGACTGCACATTTTTTGGATGAAATGACTAATGAAGAATCTATTAAAAAGAAGCCATTTATAAAGACCAGCCACAGCAAGAATGTTTTAAAAGCAAATGTGGTAAAAAAAACCCAAGACACAGATTTTTGAACATTGATGGATCAAAAATTCTAGCATTAATCTGGAATTACACCAACAGCACACTATACTGGAGACACAGCCAAAAGTTCCAGGCAAAGCCCTGCCTGTGCAGAAGTACTGTAGAGATGTGTAAGGTGGTTTTAAACTAGGTAGTTCAGCTACCATTAATGATTACTCTGTAGCAGGGTGGTTTATTTGCCTTCCATTTCTACTGTGAAAGAGGTGGAAGCTGAAGGATGTTTTTGCATTGCACGTCTGTTTCTTCCTTTCAGAAGGGAACTCAACAGCAGATGCTGTAAAGCCTGTCTCTGCCCAGCATCTCAGAATCTGATAGGAGAGACAAGGCAGAATAGATACTGATCTTGCTTGGTGCAAACATGTAAGTGACATATGCACCTTGTGGTTATCTTCTTGTCAGAGCCCAGAAAGTAGGTTCATGGATATTTCAAGTGCTGTCACAATTGCTGGCTTGAATGAAAGCAGTTCTAGAGTGACGAAGTTACGATCATCCACAGAAGTAATCAAGCAGTCTGTCAGGACCTGTGCTGCTGACATAATTAGCAGCAAGTTTAAAAATGTGTTTGTGAAGTGGCATCACAAAATATGTCTGGAAACTTATTTTTCTTAAAACCTGGATGCACTAGAATACTGTATAGTACTGTAGTTAAGTAATACTAACCTTCCCATTTCTGTCCTCTCCAAATAAGCAGACACATCTGTGCATGCATATTAATCCATACTGAATACTGCTCTACAGCAGAGAGACTTTTGCTGCCTGGGGAAAGAAATATATGGTATAAAACGTATTTTATACCTGCATAATTGTGGCCATTTTTTGATTTTGGAGTAGCATATCAGTGAAACATCATGTTCATGACTAGAGAAGTCATACCAGTCCCAATTTGTGCCTATGGACTGATGTGTTTACAAAAGAACTGTCCATAGCACATGACTGCAATTTTCATTTAATGTTTCTCAGATAGAAAGTGCATAACAGGAGAATCTTGGTTGTGGTGTCCCTGATGCATGTTTTATTGATGTGTTGAAAGTACAAGCTTTGTCTTCAGAGAATTACAGGTCATTACTTTAGCTGAGGAAATGAGTTACACTGCTCAGCTCCCTTGCGTTATATGTTTATTTGTTACTTCAGATAGGTTAGTCTGTATCACTGTATTGTTCTAACAGCTTTTAATGCTTTTTTAAAAATCTTTTGCTTCAGTATTTCATTCTTCGGAAAAAGTTCATAGTATCTTGCTCTTCAGAGGAAGAGGCTAGGTGGATATAAAACACAGCACTTGACTTCTGTAGTGTTTTGGTATTAATGTTCTGAATGCCTTAATGTTTGTACTGCTGATAGAGTGCTAGCTTCTGTCATCCATTACCTTAAAACTGAGAATATTATTATTTTTTTTTTATTTATTTGTGGCAAACCTCTTAGGAGTTTATATAATACCATGTTTTTAATCAGCTGTGTTTCAGATGATTCTCCAGCTCAGCGGTAAGAGCTTGCTTTGGCTCAACTGATGTTTTCCCAAAGCATATATTAATGCATCTACTTATTCAAAGTTGCAGTCACACTAAGCAACATAATTACAGACTGCATGGAGGCTCTTGATAAGAAAATGGGGAAAAAAATATATCAAGAAGATCAAAGAAGCACCTGAAGTTAATTATAAATTAGCACTGAAGTGTAGCCATCAAACCGCATTAATTATTACTAGAGGTTAAAAAAACTCATTATGATGTTACATGTTGGTTAAGTTTACACCAGAGTCCTTTCATTGTTTCATTGACACCTAACATATCAAAAGATGATTGACTTCCAGCCTGAAAGACAGACGCTGGAGATGCCAGTTGTCAAAGGTTTCTACTGCACAGGAAGGTTACACTTTTTCAGGTATCACTGGTGCCTGCTACAATGAGGGTGATTTTAAGAGACCTCATTAAAATCAGAGGTATGATTGATGAGTAAAACTGAATTACACTTCTAACCTATTTCTTTCCATGCCAACACTGGGAAGGTACATAAAATCAAGTCTGTTTCAAAGTTGAAGTCTATCAGAGAACAAATGGTTCTGCCAGTCACTGTTCACTGTGTCTGGTTACTTGCAACCCAAGGTACATAGTGAAGACCAGACTCTATCGAAGGTCAGAGATAAAGATCACGAGATGGACCTTGTGTCAAGGGGTTAGCATTTGCTGTCTGATGCAAAGGTGCCTTCTCTAATGCAATTTATGCAGCTCAGAAATTAGTAAGAATGGATGCTAATGGGGAAGAAAGCTATTACTTACAGTTTGGGTTTGTTTTTAAAGAGATTAGTTCTTTGTCATATGTTATCAGAGGGGCACTAGTACCACTGCTAATTGGCTTGGCCTTGGCCAGAGGTGGGTCCATTCTGGAGATGGAGAAGCTTTTAGCAACTTTTCATGGGAGCCACCCATGTACCCTCTCCCTGGCTACCAAACCCCCAGCAGCCAAACCCAATACATCTTCTCAATGTGGCTCTTCACATTTCTCACCATCTTTGATATCTTCTAGCTGTATTTTGTTTCAGTGATGTCTTTCTGCAGTTTTAGTCCGCACTGATAAATGTCTTGTGATTATCTGAGCAATACAGCTGTGGTCATCAAAATACACTAAAAAGATTTTGAAATAGGAGATTTATGAGGCACAAGATGGGCTGCTTAAGGTATAAACAAGGGTACTCTTTCAAGCTCTAGCAAAAGCTGCTTACTGCAGTTGATTACGTTGCACAATTGGTGCATCCCCATTCTAAGCTAATGACGTGTACCTGCCAATACAAAGTCAATTAACCAGCTCTCAATATCCCAAGACAGCAATAACTCCTGTCACCACAGGAATCATTGTACTTCTGAATTGGAAGGGACCTGAAAAAATGCTTATATTTTAATGTATTAAAAAATCAGTCTGACACATGGTTATGGCACCACATTGTTGCAGCTGTACATTAATAGCAAGTAGTATGTTCAATTCCGTGATGTCGGTGCAGATCCAGGAAGGCTACATGAAAGTCATAAAAATTCACTATTGAGTGGTTGTTTATGGTGTCTTGGTTTTAAAGCATTTAAATGAAAGGGTGATACTAGGGTCACGGCTCAGGATGATACATTAATATTATCACAGAGGGATTACCAAAATGAGACAGTGAGAAAGGAAGAGAATTGTGGTACAAGGAGATGGAGACAGGACTCAGCTTCTGCATTTCCTCACTATGAAAAGAAAATGGTAACTCATTAAAGGAGGGCCAAGGAAAAGTATTTATAAGAGAGAATCTTGGAAGACTGTGGAGAGTCAATAAATAGTCTCAAGGTCAGGTAAAGACATCGCTGATAATCATGATGTCTAGTTTAGGAAAGTGGCACCTGACTGAGCAAAGTGCCAAATACTCTTTAATCCAGATGAAGACTGTGGCTGTTCAAATTCCTGTGAATGGCCCTGATTTCAGCTAATTAATGGAGCTTACAGGCTAGTACTTGTCTGCTTCTCTGCAGCAATGACTTGCTGAGGCAGAAATAGTTGCTTCAAAATAGATGTGTGAAAGTGAGAAATGAGAATGAACATTTATTTAGAAACTACTGTGAGATCTTAATTCTCTTGCATGTGAATTTTAACTCTCTCACAAGATAGCAGCAAGATACAAAACAGAAGAGAATAGTTTCCAATGTCATGGGGATTAGTTGCAAGGAAACTTAATACCCTGGTAGTCTCTTTTATGTTTTTCTCTCAGAATGCGTGAAGTATCCTTTCAGGCACTACATGAATAAAGCATCATGTTCTCCTGGTGCTTTCTGTTCAGTCAGAATCACATTAAGAAATTTCTGGCTAAGATGCAGGTAGCTTCATGTATGTAGTCTGGTGCAGCCTGTTTTCAGATTACATAGTATATTGTATATATATGTGTGTGAACAGAAAAGTGTAGCACCTAACAAGTTCTTGTTTGTTTCAAATGGCATACATGTTCACATTCATTAAACATTGACCTTTTTATTTTTCTCAGGTGCCTTCTTTGCTTTGATTGCTAAGGCCATAACAAATTAATTCTAATTAGAAGCCTAACTGAACAGTCCAAGATGTAATCAATATTAAACCAAATACTCCTAATGGTGATCTGTCAATTTTCTTTTTAGGAAGTTGCCAAAGTTCTATGTTTAAATTGTCTTTCAAGTTGTTTTTTACAAAGATACTTCAGCTAGACTTTAAATTAGCACCTACTAGAGTATCTGTGACCTTCACTAGGAATCAGTAGCCTTATTAGTCATCAGAAACCAAAAATTACTTGTGTGACATCTAGTAAGTAAGAGAAAACTGCAGGGTTGAAAAATATTATTTAAATGTTTTTTAAACTCCCAATCCTCTCATGTCAGCTGAATCCCAGACTTTGTGAACTATGTGTGTGAACTGAGGTGACTTTATACATCATTTGAGCACTTTAGCAACCTGACTGAAGTAGAACACTTAATGAATCAGGGTTTTGGGCAGGCGTTATCTGTAATCTGCCAGACCACAAGCATGAGTAGCAGAAGCTACAAGTGCCAGTCTTTTTCTCATCCTTCTGTCATCTTAACTGTATTTGTTCATTTGATTATGTTACATATGGTCAGAATCTGATCTTGTTTTCCATCTTTGAAACTTGATGCTCATCAGATTTTTTTGTCAAGTGAAGGAGGGAAGACAAGTATATTTGTCTGAGAAATAGGTGATGTCCTGTCCTAGGTTTAACTGTCATTTCCTTCTCCTCTATATGCACTTCTGAATGTGGGAAAGCGTTTCAAAGCACAAGAGTGCTCACTCAGCTGCTCAGTGTCGGTACAGCATAAGGTGATATTAACTGTTTCACACGCAAGAACATTCTTTAACCTCAGTGTTAACATTTTCCAAAGTGTGTGGTGCAGGAGGCAGGATGGCCAGCCTGAAAGACATAGAGGCCTTTAAAAATGCATAGCATTAGGACACAGAATGGAAATTAAAGGAAGAACAGGAACCGTAGCAGTGGTTCAAGAAGGTTGATTTGGTGGCAAATGCAAACTGTTCTAATACTGTGCTTCAGTGCTGCAGGCAACTATGCAATCTCTTTGCATTCCCCAGCACTGGGGCTGTCGTTCAGCTGGCTTCACTACTTACCTCACAAATTCAGACTGAGACAGCTGGGCACTTGCTTCTGCACGTCTGCTGATCTGAAGAGTGGGACCTGTGTTACAGATAAATGACTTTGTTTCACTGCTCTTTGAAGGACAGGTAGCATTAAAAGCTCATGGGGATAGTTCCTGGTGGAATGTCAATTAACACTGATTTTCAGGGGTTTAAGCAACTGATTTTGCACAAAAAGGAGCTGAGAGGAAAGTGGTACTCAACACTGTGCCCAAAGATAGCAAGCTACATACACTGCTGAAAGCTTGCCTTGAGGAGTAATTTATTTTCTGAGAGGCACACACATTTGATAAACCTATGCCTTTGGTTATGCCTGACATCTGAACATGTGAAATCATTTGGTATCACCTAACCATTTGCTTCCAGTCATATTCTGCATAGCTTAGGATTTGTTTATTGCTTAAACTTATATGTTCCCTAACTGTAAATGTACCTCTTGATTCATCAAGTAGCTCGGCAGTTAATACATTACCATACCTATGAGAGATATTTTCATAAACAAATATTTACAATAAATCCTATATTCTGGTATATCATGTTGTAAAAATATTTATTTGTTAAAATTCTCTTAAAAATTGGGACAGCGATTGAAGATTAAAGAAATGTATCTGGGTAAATAGCTAAAATCTACAAAGCTGACAATGGTACACACCAAATAGCTATTGCACTTTTGACAGTGGATAGTAAAGTCACTAAGGAAGGGAAATTGTGTGTCCTTTGCTAACCATCTATCTCTTTTTCCTACTATTGCGTGTATAGCTATGAAACTAAAGAATCTTTGTTTCCACTTGTTAAAAGCCTGCTATGTGAAAGCCAGGTGTATTTATGGTAACAGTTACTGTAGCCTGTTATAATCCAGTAAAATTATTACAAAGTAGTCTTTCTGTATCATTTTCTTTATGAAACAAAGTGGTTTAGTATGTATTCATTCCTCATATAAGGAAGAAGTGTAGTGAGGTAGAATCAGGTAACAGTATCAGTTAATACCTGATCACCACCACAGCACTTTCCCTTTTTCAAGGCAGATCTAAGGTTATCCATAGAACTTCAAAACTTTAACGGGCACACCCATCCCCTGCCCTGTTGCTTATGAAGTTTCTTACCAGCTTTGTTGTCTCTTCTGAGCCAGGAGAGATTCCAGTCATGTGCTTGATTTATCTTCAGTGCTGCAGTTGTATTGCCTTTACTGAAGATGCAAAATCCTAGAAATACATCATTAGGAGATACAATAAACTGAGCACAAGTTTAAGGACATATGAAAGCACCTTATTTACGTACACACACTCCCTACCCCACTCCTCCTCCCCCAGTTTTTCCAGTAGTAGGCTGGTATCAAGGGGAGTTTGCATTTTGTATTACTGCGGCATTCAAGCTCACTCAAAACTAAAATCCTCTAAATAGCATTGTCTCAGCAGCAGCCTGCTCACCAAGGTGGCTAAGAAGCTGTTAATGCCATCACAGTGGAAAAAATCAGTGTGGAGCTGGTCTGCGTAGCAGTTAGCAGTACAGTTTCCTTGGTGTGAATTGATTTCCCTTCAAACTGTTGCAATTAATTTTGTGACTAAATAGCTATCTCAGGCAATATTCCTCAGTCATCTTTACAGCAACTCTGAGACACATACAACATATATCTACTCTTTTCAAATGACCTTTAAAAGGATTAATTTTATGCTAATCAACCATCTGGGGAACAGTATCCTAGAGGAGTTTTTTACTGTAGGAGTGGGCTGCAAAATGGTGTGAGGCACTAATTTTAAAGAGCAGCAAGCTGAATTCAGGCCAGAGAGCACAGTTGCACCTCCACATACTCCTGCCTAAAGCCATAAAGTCTCAAGGGGCAGCTAGAACGGGCTTTTCTTGCCAGCTGGTAGGAGAGGTGCCAGAGGAACTGCAGTAGTGGGGTTTTTTCTTCCTTGTTTTTTTAAGGTATTTTTTGTGTTTATTTCTTCTCCGTTAACAAAATGAAGCAGGTGGCTGTCTGTTGTTGTCTTGGGTGTTTTAAATATATTCCTTACATCTACATCAGCTTCAAGGAGGTGATTTTGAAAAAGCATCCTATAAATCAAATCTCTTCAAGTGACGCCAGATACATCAGGTGAAACAAGTCACAGATACTTATGAGAAGATCCTTTCTTGAAGGGATCAAGGCAGCTTTTAACCATCAGTGAAAGGGGTCGAGTTTTTTAATGAATCTTGTAGTAGTGAAAACTAATGTTTCTTTTGAAACAGTGACAAATATAGGTCACCTTATAGAAGCACAATCTAATTTTTCAGGGAGTTGCATGCAATGTGTATTAAGGGTTAACTGTCTTGTACAGTAGACTTTCTAGAGTTGCCTTGGACACCTTGGAGTAAAACTCAGATCTGCTACCTAGTTGAGTGCTTCTTTGAACTGTGAAATCATCCAGCTGTGAGGCATACCTGCTGTCTGTAAAGCAATGCACAGCATGGCATTGTTCAGGGCTCCAGTAGCATGAAAACCCAGTAAAGAGTTACTGTGGGGAAGGGAATAGCTGATCAGCTTCAGGAGGGAAATGTCCAGTATCTGTGACTTTACAATAAAATGTTCACAGAAAGGTGAAAAGAAAGTCTTAGATTATTCCAGAAGGTGAAAAGAAACCTGGCCATGTTCAAATTTGGACTTTAAGTTGGAGGAAATGAAAAGAAGAATGTAACGAAATATGTTGTTTTACACTTAAGAGGTTCTTGAGAGCTTTTGGCATTTGATATTTTTAATCAATTTTCCAAAGAGCAATAAACTGAACTAAATTAAAAGATAATGTGGAACAAATTTTTAATTTGATTAACCAAGCTAACTGCGTGGTTAACTATTGTCCCTTCTTCTTGTGCATTATCACTGATCTCCCTTAGGTGTTTTCTGTCTTGCATTGTGCATTCCCTAGTACTGCAAAGTATTGTTGTCTGCCTTAAAGGCCCCCTAATGCGTAGGTCCCACAATTCTGAACTTGCTGCCAATGTAATAGGAATACTAATATTTCCTATGAACTGTCATCTGATCTCCTCAGTTACTGCTCCATAAGCTGCATTTTTGGTCCATCTTTCTTCCCCATTCTTTTCCACTCCTCAGGAAAGAAAGGGAATAATAGAACGGTGTTAGCAAACAACTTGATTTTCAGCCATTCAAACAGCATCTTCTGTTTTCCCAAACAAAATTATATAAATTTGTCACAGATACTGTAACTAATCATAGAAAACTTAACCTAGGCACTCTCTTGTTATAGTAAAGCAATTCCAATAACCAACAGAGACTGCAAACTGTAGAGACCTCCAAAGTAAATTACAAAGTAGAGAAGGAAGAGGAGATGTGGGAGTGTCCCAGATGTAAGGAGTCAGATATGAGGGCACTCAGCTAAGGTGAGGCCACAGCAGGCACAGCCATGGGAGTCAATGTTCTGTCAGGAGGGCTGGCCAACAGCATGCCTGTGGGAGAGATTTGAGAGAAAAGGCGTAGTATGAGAGGGGAAAATAAAGCATTGACCAATGCAAATGGCTTATTTGTCCTTGTCACTGCTGGGTATCCTCTAGTCTTGTATTAGTGTAAATGTTAATCTTCTGGAAAGGAGGGGGGGGGGGCTGCCTGCAGTGGTGCTCGTGACTACAGAGAACCAGGTGGCAGAACTACCTTATGCAGAAGTACTCTCCAATTCAGCCTGGTCCTAGACTGAGACATATATGTGTGTCTATATATGTATAAATATATATATATATTTATATAAAAGGTGTCATCATAGACTGAGACATACATTTCTCATGATTGTGTATACTCTTCCATTTTAGTGATTTTCTTTCTCAATGTTCTTGGTTTAGCCTTCAGAAGTGGCATTTTCATTATGTACTAAATTATAGGAGCTGTTGGTTGCATTAGGTTTTTCCCATCTTCCAAGTTTCCACCCCTGCTAAGTTACTGAGAAGGCATCAATTTGAGATGAGATTGGAAAGGTTAGTGACTTTGATCAATATTTGGCTTTTGCCTATATCTGACTGTTTCATTCAGGCATTGCCTTCATAATCCTGGGAGTATCAGAGTGCACAATGGATTTGTTTATTAATTTGTATCACAAATGATCTTATAAAAAAAAATATAGTGGGGTAATTTAGAAAACCTATGAGTACTGGATAAAGTAACCATTATATCAAACTTTAAAGAACTTGTCTATTTGTTATATGCACAAAAAGACAAAATATTATCACAAGTTTCCACTTTGCTTTGGTTTTAATTCTCCTGCTTTTACACTTGGTAAATTTCTGAAATTGTAATCTACTGAATTACTGCCCTGACAGCAAGCTGTAGAGAGCTGTGCTGCAGATTTTATTAGGGTGATAACCCTCTTATTTGTGGTTCTAGTTGTCTTATATTGGTAAGAAAAATAGGACCTATTGGCCCACAGCCATTCAGACTTTTTGTTAAGCTTCTGATGGGTACAAAAATACAAGACCAATGTAAGTATTTAAGTATTTTAAGATAAATAAGTACATCTAATGTGCTACCCTGTTGTGAGAGAAAACCTTATCTTTTTATATCTTTTTTTTTCCCAGAAGGCTTTCTCAGCCTCTTTTTCAAAGCTTTCTGAAGTCATTGTATTTGTCTTCGCAGTCTGTGATTATGACTGTTTCCAAGGAAGAGGCTCAAGGAAGGCAAAGATTCTTTAATCTTTGCAGATGCACAGCTCCTTGTCACTAGTGGGCTTGTAGTGTCAATACTGTTATTTTGTACTTGTCATAAAAGCTTATTTTAGGATCTGTGACTTTGTGGCTGGACGGTAAATTTAAAAGTAATGAAATACTGCTGCAGTACAACATAGAGTTTTAAGCTGTATATAATTTAATACTTCTATAAAACTATGTCACAATTCTTACTGCTGCATCTGCATTTGTGCTTTTATGATATAATAAATTGTGAAATCAGAGATGTTATTCAGGTGAAACAAATAAGACAGGAACCTATTTTTGAAGACAGTCACTTTATAGTATTGCAACATGATAAATTAACAATTTACTCACTTGGCCCAGGGTATCTGCTTCACGTTTTCAAGTTACAAAGTGATTATCTCATCCTGTGTTTTCTTGGCTATGTATATAGAATCATAGAATATCTTGAGTTGGAAAGGACTGTTGCCTCTTGTTTTAGTTACGTATTTTTGCCTGTAAAATTAACAAATTAACTTGTGATTCTAAAAGCTGGGCACCAGAGAAAGGTTCATGTGCTCCAGTTTGGAAAACTGCTTACTCATTTTATGTATTTTTTCCCCCCTTTATCAATCAGAAATGTATTATGTTCTGATAGTGAATGTTTATTTAAAAACAATTCAATACGAGTCATTTTAGATGGTAACACTTAAACTCTGAGCAAAATCATTAACTGAATCAACCTAGGAACCATGAGCACTATTCTAAATTCACAAATACTTTAGGTTCATTTAAACCCCTCCACTCTTTCAGTGTCAGATGACACTGGTGTCCTTTTAAATTCATTATCTCAGTAAAGTCTTTCAAAGACTCACTGAGACACCGTAAGAGATCTCACTTCTAGTTTTCTAAAAAAATAGATTACTTTCTGGACCAAAAATGTTATGTTTTTCCTTCTGAATGCAAAACATTTCTGCTAAATTTGGAATGTATTTTCTAAAACAAAGAATATGGCTAATCACTGAGGTGGCTCTCACTGTTGGAACCATTGCAGTTCATGCATTACTTAAAAGACATTGCAAAACTCACCTTGTTGAATGTGAGTTATAGTTCTCTCTGTAATTGCAAGAGAGCTTAAACAATTGTACCTCACATGACTTCAGTTCTCCTTCCCTCAATAATGGTATCTTGGATATTCACAAGGTTCTTCATTCAGGGGATTTCTCATTGTCTTTGTATCTGAAAGCAAGTACTTAAATCTGCAGCCCAGAGTTCAAGCAGACTGGAAAACAGAATCATAGAACGGTTTAGGTTGGAGGGGACCTAGTTCCACCTAATTCCAACCCCCTGCCATAGGCAGGGACACTTCCCACTAGAACAGGTCGCTCAAATATGTTGACTCAGTTTCTTTCAAAATCTTGATTTGTCTATTTATGTACCTGGAAAAATAACTCACATGCAGAACCTGTGTCCCCTTAGGAATGTGTATTTTGCTTTGGTTTCATGTGAAATAGGTGACATCAGAAGGCAAAAAGTGCCTGTTGTGCACTCATGCAAGTCAGTAACTCATTGCAGACAGGCAGTGGTTTTTCTTGTGCATTATAAAATGCAGTTTTCTGGAAGACATGTTTTTGTTTACCTAGGAGTTACGGATTGGATATGAGAATCATCTCGAGCAACTTGAGTCTACATCCTGTTTAGCAGAACAGCTAGGCCCTTTCTGACATCAAAGTCTGAATTTGTGTTGCAGTGAAGAGGATTAAATCTTTCAATGGGGAAGACAGAATCTCAAATATATGTATAGAGAGATATAGATACATCAATTTAAAATAATTTCTAGTTATTTCTTTTGAAGTTCTATAGAGTAAAGCATAAAGAGTGCAGTTACATACCATTAGCCATGGTATGTAACTGCAAATGGAAGTAGTTCTGCAGTAGCACAGTAATAGAGAAGTAATAGGAATTAATGTGGATGAGGAAATTAAATTAGTTCTACTAGAGGAGTAAGGAAAAAATGGATCTATTCAGAACTGTGAAGGGAATATGGAGAAGTACTGTGTGTTTCACCTGATGTGATGAGCAAAAAGTATTTCGAAAGAAGTATATTTTTGACGTAATTTGTTAGGAATCCCTCTCACAGAGCTCAGGCACCCTCAGCAAGTCTCTGGGTGCGTATGCAGGTTTGAAGCCACAAAATAGTTGGATAAAATGTTCCTATTGGTAAGTGGCAATGGAAGTGCCACCCAAAATCTCTAACAAAAAGTCTATTTTTCACTTGAAATAGGATTTGGATCTAAATTTGGAGAAAAGTTTATTTATTTGAATGGAGAAATGAGCATTCAGTGCCAAATCCCCTTGAATTTCAGGGAATTTCAGGTCTTTCCTTTAAGTCATGCAGTTGTAAAATTATATGAGTAACAGTATAAAAAAGTTGATAGTATGAGTATGAAGCTTACAAGAATGACAAATATGCATCTTAGAGTCTGTAATCCAAATTAAACTGACACAACTTATTGATAATACCTCCAGTCTGTATGTGGGGACAAAATTGGTTGGTAGAGGTGTGTGCATTTATTGGTTTGAGGTTTTATTTGTTTTGGTTTTGTTCATTTTGTTTTTAATAGCTGGGGTGAAAGTGAAGATGGTAAAGATTAA
This sequence comes from Ramphastos sulfuratus, assembly GCA_013399055.1. NCBI lineage: Eukaryota > Metazoa > Chordata > Aves > Piciformes > Ramphastidae > Ramphastos > Ramphastos sulfuratus. The sequence goes on from WBNM01007306.1 coordinate 160,863, forward strand.
GCAAGTTGTGTGGGTTGTTATGTTCCAGTAGAACACAGCCTCCTGCCAAGGTGGCTTTCAATTACAGCTTGTGGAAACAGTTTGGTGCCTGCTCTGTTTTTACAGCTTTGAAACACTGCCTTGGTTTACATGGCAGTGTATGCTTGGGGGGGGCAATGGGGGCAGGGTGTGTTTTGTATTGTTTTGTTGTTGGGTTTTTTTAAAGTAATGATGAGATGTTAGAAAATATTCTAGAAATGCATTTAGTCGGACTCCCTATTAATGTAACCTCTAGTTTTAATATGACAAAGCACTGTTTAGATACCCTTTGATGCTATCATAGAACTGTATGATCTAAATACTTCTAAAATGAAAAAGACATAAACAACTGCGGTAGAAAGTGTCAGAGGAGAAACAAGACTTACATATATGGCAGAAGGCTCTTGTTGTTTTCTGAAGCAGAGGACCTGTTTCAAGAAATACACAACTATCAGCTCCTATGTAGCTGCTGGCTACAGATTTAGTTAATAGCAATGTACATGATAAACCAGACATGGTACCTACCACAAGACATCACAATTCAGTCAAGGCCATGTGACAGTGAAACACAAGGTTCTTTTCCTCCTCTTTCTTATTTACATACCAACAGCTTTAATTCTTAAGAAATGTTACCTTCTGTTAGATGGTTTGGTGTTCATACGAAAATATAGCAGGATTCAGAAAAATAAGTTCTATGGATCTCTTACTGAATTATTTTGATTGAAACAAATGAATACATTTCTTACTGTCATTCATCTCAAAATCTAGAGAAATGTGCAGTGTGAAAACCTTTCCATACAAAAATCTCTGTAAGAAAAGATTAAGCCTCTGGCTGATGTTAGTAGTCCTATCACTGTGTTACTCCAGTTTTATGCAGATTTCACAAAACTAATGTACTGACTCTACACCACAAATAAGCATTCCTAAAAGACCAAGCTCTCTTCTGCTCACAAACTATTTGTGAAAGAAAACTTCAGCACAGCACTAAAAATAGTCTCTCTGCTGGTTACTCATGCAATTCATCAGCAAACAGAAACAAGGCTACACTGATACCATAAAGATGGCTAAGCATGTGCTCAAGGCTTTAACACTCATAATTTGTCCTGCTTTTTTAAAAATACAGTCATACCAGCTCAGGGCTAAAAACCACTCATCTGACAACTTACAAGTGTCCCTTTTCCCCCTCCTTCAGATTTGGTTTCTTTGTGGTTCCACTTTTCCCAGATTTGTGCCACTCAGAAAACATTTAATGAGATGGTTGGGGGTTATTTGTCAAAAAATACTGGATTGTGCTGATTTGTAGGATTTTTATTTTTTTTAAATTTAAAGCCAAAAGTGAATGAAAGATCCATGTCTGGTCACACAGAAAGATATCTATCTGCAGAAGCAGGAAGAAGAGAAAGGCACCCGGTTGGTATAATCAAGGCTGGTTCTAGAGGTAGACAAAGGAGTTACTTGCCTAGTGCTATGTAATCATGGGATCAACACAACACTCAGAGACCAAGGCCTAAGGCCCATACACCCACAGCCCTAACAGATTCCCTCCCTGCTCTTGCCTTGGCTGCCAGGGAGGGAAAAGCTACAATGAGTGAAGCAGGAGCTCATTGGTTCTTTAATTTAACACAGTAAAACACATTTTACAGGTTGGAATACACTAATCATTCCAAACAAACATTCGATTACATAAACTAAGGATTTTGTTCTCACAAGTCTTTTATTAAGATTAAGCATCTGCATGTTTATTTATTCAAAATTCATGTTCAACTTCAAATGTGTAAGTTTATGGAAGAATTTTCAATTTTTTCCTGTTATGATAAGGAACAGCCTTCTCCACTGATAATAAAGTCAATAGCAAAAGCTTAGTATTTTTTCCACTATTACTCTGGTCTGTGTCTCAAATTCAGAGTAACTGTCAAAAAATTATTTTACCACACATAAAATCCCACTTAAGATGCAGTAACCTTCTTACTTTACTGTACTGCCTTATCTGCTTAGTTGCTGCTAAAAGAAAGGTTTGTTTAACCTAATCCTCTCATCTTTGAATCGTGACAGAATATCAAGCCTCAAACCAGTCAGTTGAAAACCTGGAATAATTTATAATTGGAAATGCTTCTCTGCATACGTCATTTTCTCCTCTGAGATCAAGGAAACACTGACAAAAACCCCAGCCTTATTTCTAGCAAATTACACACAAAGTAACAGAACTCAAATGATCTCTCTGGAGCACATAGGTGGCTGTGTTGGTTTCCTTATAAACATTTCTGGAGTGAAGTAGGTAGAAGATTGTGTAAAATTTCCTAAAATACTGATGCATGTTTTGGCAAAACGAAAACTAAATGGCTTAAAGATTTCAAAAGCCAGTTTAGCTAAAACAAGCTTATATTCAATTATTATGTCATTTTCTAAGAATGCATGACCAAAACAGTTGAAAATGGTAGCAGACATCAACTGGAAAACATTGTTAGGCAGTTATGAGAGATTTGGCCATAAAATTGAAATTTAAAACAAAGGGCTTTCCTTTAAAGGGAAATCAACAAAAACGCCAAAATGAAACAGATCAGCTTTATAAAAGCTATGACTACATAGTTTATTATTAAAATTATGCTTCAACAGTTCCAAAATATCTATCATCCCAAATAAACATTGTCCTGGATTTGTTAAAATTCACAGCGGCTCCAGATATGACTAAAGTTCCCAGTTTGTTCTAAGCACCAGCGAAAGAAAGCCTTCCACTAAAGAGATCAATCTTTGTAGGACAGAGGGCGGGGTACAGGTCAGGATCCTCACCTCACACATTTATATATTAAATATCTTTATAGTTTTAATGGAAGCAGAAGAAAAACTAGGAGGGGGAACTTTAAGCTGTGACTGACTGGAAATGTTACCTATCTGAATTTTAACTGCACACTTTTAGTCAGAGTACTTCTGCATCTCAGTTGTACTATAGTTCTCCTACCACCCTCAGCCTTGCTATAAAATAGAGAAGGGTAACTGTCACAACCCTGTGTCCTGAGCCAACCCTGGGTAGTGGAGGAGGTCATGCTTAGATTCAAAAATTCCCTTGGAGTAAATGAAAGGGAACCGACACCAAACAGCTGGGCAGTCGGGATCTGTTCAGCCGATCACTTAGGGCAGAGCTGAATATTACCCAGATGTTGTGGGTGTTGATCAAGATTAGCAAGTCCCAATGGAACTCTAAAATTGCAAAATGGGAACAAAGGGAAAAACTGAATGTACAATGTCAGCAGTTACGTCACTGGGAAGGGAGAATTTTTAACATTGTTTGTCCAAAATGAATAAACTCAGAAAAAATGTTCAACTGTTAACATACAAATAACTTGTTTAACTAAAATTTCAAACTTCCACGCCTCTAGTTCTAACCTAGGGATGATTTCATGCTTCACTGGATTTAAGATTCCCTTAATTGTAAAGATTTCACTAAACTGCTTCCCTTCATGAGCAGTAGATTGCGGTGGAATAATTTCTCAGCAGTATTTTCTTAGTGAAAAGGTCTGGCAATTTTTTTTTTTTTTCAACCTTTCAAGATACAAATTCAAAACAAATAAGCCAGAATGTCACTGAACGCAGCACATCTTGTTCCTTAAGTGGATTTATAATTAGGCAACATACATAAAATATTAGACTTAATAAAATCTACATGAAGACCTCACAAAAGCATTTTGGGATATTTAACAAAATTTCAAATTTAAAACACAAAAAAATTTACAACTAATTGCTAAACCAGGAGACCTGAAAAGATTGAAAGTATCCCATCCCTCTTAGGGTTAAGGAAGGAGTTAGATCTCTTATTTTATGGGAATCCCAACCAACAGAACATTTTGCTATGATATTCTTAACATTGTAATACTCTTATGAATCTTCTTGCAATGCATATGCTCCAAACTTAACATATCTCATTGCACCACTTACCACAGGAAAGAGTGTAATTCCAGATGAAACCAGAACTCAAACTATTGAAACATTTCATACATTTAAAGAAATGTCTTAGCTGACACCTTGAACTAAAGCCCACAGGTAGAAAACATGCCTTCAAGAAAAAGTGCCTATAACTGTCATTTACATTCTGCTGAACTTCCTGACTGCAGCCTGGAGAGCTGATAAAATCTGTTAATGAAATGCTTATTTTCAAGATAAACAGCTATGACAACAAAATGCTTGGAGGTATTTTCAATATACATGACATCTTTCTTCACAAATAGATATATTCATACTCAAAAGTGAAAAAAAAAAACATCTGCTACTGAACGACTTTGCATCAGACACTTTAAAGGAAATGCAAAATGCAAATTAAATTTTATGTTGTTATGCATACGATTTTCACATTGTAAAAGACATGTCAATTTAACTTATCCCTGAGCATCATCCTAGAGAAAGTGCATTGAAAACTGGCATGCTCTGCTACTCTCCACTGACCAGGCTCTCATGATGTGATTTTGGCCAAGTCATTCTCCCTTTTTCTCACAAAGAATGACTGAACCTTCCTACTTGCAAAACTGAGATTACAATAAACAAATATTTAACATCACAGAACAGGTATGACTCACTGTAGCATTTGGAAACCCATTTGTAGTTACAGAGCACTAGCAAGTACTAAGTTCCATTCTTTTCTTGTACAGAATATAAAAGTAGTGACCTGCAGTACTGGAGAAACACGTGAGGTCACAGATGTGGGTACTCGCTGCTTTCAAAAATACTGTACGCTATAAATTACTGGCATTTTGCATCTTTATGACTCACTTTATTTCACCTGATATTCAAAAGCTCATTTCTCTCAAGAAATGCACTTGTGTGTAACTTGTAGTTTGCTGAAATACCTTCCAATTGCAACAGTTTGTAAACAGTCTGAATTGGACAACTTTTACAGATGGACAATTTACTACATTGGAGTACACCAGCTGTTTCAAACCAATATTCAATTGCATAAGGTAAGGATTAGATTGTTACAAGTTTCTATTAAGCATGAGAATGCCCAGTCTAAATTAATCTTAGACTAGAATTTAGACCTCTTTCTGAACACCAGGTTGTATAAATTTGCTGCAGTTTCTGCAGTATCATTGGATACTGCTAATTGCCCAGTTTATAGCAGTTTATAGCCCAATTTATGTTGTGAATGTTACTGGTATCTATTTACCTGAATTCAAATTTTACTGCTAAAAACATGAAAACATTTTCCCACTACTAATTTTCAATGCAGGTATTTGCTAAGGCCAGCAACTAAGGTGCTGATCTTTAGTTTCCCTCCCCACCATCCCATTATTTTGGCTCCCTAGGACATCAAAGGCTGCGATTGAGAGGCAATGGGGAGTACATGAAATACATACAGAAAACCTGTTTTTAAAGCTTGTACTCACAGCAGTACTCTGCATTCAGGCATTATTTCAATCAGGTGAGAAAAAACAGCAAAGGAAGTGGTTTGTCACCAACTAGAACTAGCCAACACTGTTTAAATATTGAATGAGTAACAGTTGCTATGCATTGAAAAGTTTGCAAACCAGAATTTGTTCCTAGATAGTAGCAGTTCTTCTTGAAACATTGCTAATTTCAAGAGAATGCTGCTCTCCTACACAAATCACAAAAAAAAAAATTATGTTAGTTAGCTATAGGATAAAGTTTGAAATATTTATTAAGCTCAATTCATGTGCATAATTCTCCACAGTCAAGCATGCAAATCATATCAGGTAATTATACACAATCATATGATTACTGATTTCACATGCAATTACTTCATCAATGTCTGTAGTTGCAGTGTTTGGAGGTATAAATTTGATCTATTCTTGTTTGCATATTTTACAAATACTAATCCATTTTAGAGGATATATATATAGTTTAACATAGCCTTAATAGCCAATTTTTATATTTTGGGTATTAAGATAAGGACACATGCTCATAAAAGTTTTCATCTAACTGTAGAAGAGTATTTGTAACTTCCCTCTCTTTGGTTTGTAAGGTATAAACTAACCAGGAGGAATTTTGTTATTGTCAGGTAACATATTTCAATATTCACAGAGATTGTGGACAGCAAATGCAAAGAAGCCTCTTACTTAAGTCCTAACAATTGCTACTTAAGTAACAACCAAATTGCTGCTGATATATTTGATAGATTGCTTCTGAAACATTCTTTTAGCTTCCTGTGCAGGTTAGAATATCAGAAAACTGTATTTAATATTTAGAATTTCTGCCAATGGTTATATTCAACAGTCTGTTCTTATTTGCAGTTTCTATGACTACTGGAGCAGCACTAATTTCTTCAAATTGAAAGAAAATAGAATCCAATCGTATACTTAAGTAAGAACACAATTTTCTTTGAAAGCTATTCCAGCAGAAAAAACACACATGTGTGTATATATATATATATATATATATATATATATATATATACACACACACACATAGATCTCCATTTTAGTGCAAAACCACAGACATATATTCAATTTCAAAGATTTAACAAAGCATAGAAAAGACCAATTTTAGCCATGGGCTTTTTTTAATGTAATATCAGGAAATTTTAATTGATTTGAGAGAATTCTACTTCGACCTTCTCCCAATGTTCACAAGCCATGTGAATGGTTTCAGTGGGATAAAGTAATACAATAAAAAGAACAATATACTGTTTCTTTCTCTCAGACTTTCCTATAAATACTATATGCTTTCAGCTTACACAGCTTTGGATAATGTTTTCCTGTATCGTGTACACGTTATTTAATTTGCATTCCCTGAATCTAACACAAGGAAACACTAATATATATGCAGATGTTGTGAGATTATGCCTCATCATATTGATTTCAATAGTACTAGATTTCAATTATTACATTTATGTTAACTCCAGTTCCCATAAATATATTGTGGTCTTAGCCACAAGTCTAATGATCCCAGAAAGCACACTGCTGGAACAAGCAAAATTCATCATACCTACTGAAGGTGTTTTTAGCTGAAGAACTTAATTCTTTTTTATGCTGTTTCTGCATTTTTACTTGGCTTTAACTACCAGCTTTTAAAAACCATTTTAGTTTTATTGCATTCTAAGCATGCAGCTACCGGGTTCACATTCAAAAGAATCCCTCAGACAAAGAAAATTTCAGGTACAAAAAATTATCCTTTTGATAAGCCTTCCTGATTTATAACTGAGCAGCCACACAGACCCTACAGCCAGGTAGCGAGCACACAAGACAACCTGCAGCACTGGCCAGCCTGCACAGCTGCTAGTGAGGGAATTTTGTTCTGGATAACTGCAGAGCCTCCCAGCCAACTAGGCAGACTCCTTGCCAGCTGTCTCACCTGTCCAGTTCCCCTCTACTATTAACAAATGAACATAAAATACATGTCTGTTAAAAAAAAAAAAAAAAAAAAAATTAGTTTAAGGCCTAGCTATTCTACCAGAAAAATCTGGATTTAAAATGAAGTACTGAAAAATAAAATAGGACTTTGTTTTCTCATTTAAACCAAAACATTAGGGAATCTATCTTTTTTCCTCTAATAAATCTCTCAACTCAGTTTTCTGTTACATCAAATTACTTTTCTTTGAGAAGGCCTTCAGAGGGAGCAGGAAATACAAAAAATGTCTTCTAGAGCACAGTGGAGGAATGTTCTTTTTCACTGAACACTCTATATTAAACACCATTCTACAACCCTGAGTCTGACCTTGTACATCCTTAAATATCTTAAAACACACTAAAAGCTGTCCTGGCTAACAGTGAAAGATATTTTCCCTTAAACTATCCATTTTGTGTGTCAGCTGGGCAGTTATGTGGAGACAGCTTTTCCTATCTCTTGGTTGTCCCAAGGACAAGAAACACAAAGGCCAGTCCATTTCAAGACAACACAGTCACTCTACATCTGGAACTGCTGCTCAACAGAATGGTTCAGGAAGTTGTTCTGAAATCACTCCTAACACAGGTCTGGGCAAACTAAAGAAGTATTTAAAATTTAAATTTTAAGAACAGGTAACAATCACCACATTTCAAAAAAAAGAGAGAGAAAATCCCCATACTTTCCAAGCACTTATATGTGCATTTGTATTTGATGACTAGGCTTCTCTAATCTACAAATGTAATTAATATGCTGACGAAGACTTCACATTCCTAGATGAATGCTGTGATATGCATCCACTCCTATGCTTTCCATCTACATTAATGGAAAACAGTTCACAGGATGTCAGGGGTTGGAAGGGACCCAAAATACTCATCGAGTCCAACCCCTCTGCCAGAGCAGGACCAATACAGTCTAGCTCAGGTCACAGAGGAATGCATCCAGAGAGGCCTTGAAAGTCTCCAGAGAAGGAGATTCCACAGCCTCTCTGGGGAGCCTGTTCCAGTGTTCTGTGACCCTTACAGTAAAGATGTTCCCCCTTGTGTTGAGGTGGAACCTCTTGTGCTGCAACTTACATCCATTGCTCCTTGTCCTATCACAGGAAGCAAGTGAGCAGAGCCTGTCCCTCCACTCCTGACACTCAGCCCTCAGATATTTATAAACATTTAGTCTGGAAAAGAGAAGACTGAGAGGGGATTTAATAAAAAGCCCCAGGTCCCTCAGCCTCTCCTCATCAGGCAGTGCCCCAGTCCCCTAACCATCCTTGCAGCCCTCCACTGGACCCTCTCCAGCAGATTCCTGTCCCTCAAACTGGGGAGCCCAAAACTTATCACAGCACTCAAGATAAGGTCTCACCGGGACAGAGTAGAGGGGGAGGAGATCTTGATCTGCTGAATACACTCTTCTTATTACACCCCAGGATCCCATTGGCCTTCTCGGCCACCAGGGCACATTGCTGTCCCAGGGATAACTTGTTACCCATCAGCACTCCCAGATCCCTCTCCACAGGGCTGCTCTCCAGCAGATTACCTCCCAACCTGTACTGGTGCAGTTTATTATTCCTCCCCAGGTGCAGGACTCTGCACTTGTCCTTGTTGAACCTCATTTGGTTCCTCTTTGCCGAGCTCTCCAGTCTAAGTCTCACTGGATGGCCAAACAGCCTTCCGCTGTATCGGTCAAGCCTCCCAGCTTGGTGTCGTCAGCAAACTTGCAGAGCAGACTCTGTCTGTCTGTGCTCTCAGCAATGTCATTGATGAAGATGTTGAACAACACCAGACCCAGCACTGATCCCTGGGGGACTCCACTGGTTACAGCTCTCCAGCTGGACCTGGCACCATTGATCACCACTCTTTGAACTCTATCTTGTAAGCAGTTCCTAATCCACCTCACTGTCTCCTCTTCCATCCCACACTTCCTGAGCTTGCTCACTAGGATGTC
>WBNM01007306.1:175523-207988 GCA_013399055.1 Ramphastos sulfuratus
CCCCATCAGAGCATAGCAGGGTACATGCATGCAGCCCTGCTCCCCAGGTTCACCACATAATCTATTAGTACCAACTAATATCAGCTGAAATTATATCAGCATTTCACCTAATATAACATCAGCTGAAATGCTAAGCCGTGAATGAGTGGCAGAAGTGTTGGAACACAGCTCACTGTTCTAGGGCAGAACTTTTGGCAAGGACTGATGAAGGGCAGCAGTGGAGCTCCTAACTGCTTTGACTACATCACCCAAAACCATCTGTCAAACTCCCCAGATTTTCCAGTATGTATCCAAAATACTAGTCCAGATTTTGCAAACAGAAAAGCTAACAAACATGACAGCCAAAGGAAGCTCCTCTTTAGAGTAGTTACCTCAAATGTGGACACCATGACTGCTACTAGTACAAAAGACAGCTTTGAGCTAACTCTGGTAGCCTTACAAGACAGTGGATTTAAAAGCCTGAATGCTACTGTCCAATGAGATCTCAATTCCTCGCTGCCTAGCTGAAAAATACAGCAAGTTCCTAAAAATTACTGTGTGTTTTTGGAAAAAGAAAATAGCCCTAGCATATTAGGAAAACCAACTTTAAGCAGTCAACATTTCTTCATCTGTCCTTATGTGCATTGTGGAGGCAAGGGGAAGGGGCAAGAGAAGGGAACAAACAGATCTATGAGAATTGTTACCCTCTTTTTCCTCACCTCCAGTTTTAGACTGCCCTCACTGCCCTCTTCTTGCACACCCGTTGGGACAGGCTACATTAACTACACTACTTTAGAAACAAGTCATGTAAAGACCACATGCCTACAGGCTGGTAGATGTAGTGTGAAAGGGGAGAAAAGTTCCATTTCTGTAGGACAGGGAAAGATAACAAGAATTTCAGGAGACAGACTCATCCCAAAGTGACTGCTCTCTCTTGTATAAGCACCTTTGAACTTCTGCAGAGTAGGAAAAAAAAAAAAAGGTATTTCAAACAATAGGAATCTGCTTAGCTTTCAGTATAGGCAGTTCCTTTATATCTCAGAAGAATATGCCCATCTAAATAATCTTTTCAGGATTTTTAGATTTTGCCACAGATACAAACCACACCATTAAGACATTTTTATTTTGCAATAAAATCTGTGTATTTAATAAGAATCTACAGCTGATTGACTATATTAAATCTTTTTAATGTTACTCTAGTGCATATCTAATGCAAAGATACTTCTTAAAAATTCAATAGCAACATTAAACCTTGTCAGTAACAAAAGCTTTCATGATAGACTCAGTTCCCAAGGGTTCACAGAACAGACATTTGTACAAAAGTTCTACTTGTCAGGTCTGCTTCCTAGCAGTCTCATAAAAAAATGCATTTAAGCTACTCAAATGTACTCAAATAACCAGAAAAAGAAACAGAAAAGATGGAGATCATTAACTCGATATTAGAGATGCTGATGCACTGTCTGTATGGAAAAAGCCACTTTGAAGAGAGGTGAAGAGCAAAAAGACACCTTGCCTCTCAGAGTATCATATACAGCCATAGCTATCTACATGATAACCAAACCAGTACCATCAGAAACTTCCTCTTCTAACAGCTTGGACAGAAAGCATGATCAATATAAAAGATTAGAAGCAGACTAAGTCTTTCCTTCTCCTTCTGTTATTTGTTCACATAATAATCCACTATCTAGAAAGTACTGCTTTATTCCTTTTTCTTGCATGTAGCTCAGCAGGTAAGTAAAGCTGCAAGGGCTCTAAAATGCTACAACACAAATTCTTCCTGGTGCACAAATACTTTTGGTTGGTTGGTTGTTGGTTTGTTTAGGTTTTTTTTAAAGAGTTAAAGCCCAGTGCTTATCACATTGTTGCTTTGAGTAGATCCCAAATCTCTGACTTGAAGATAGAGTATAAATCCTAAAAAAATTCAATCATCCTTTAACACAGCAATTCCCAAATCGTGTGGATTTCTATGAACCATCACTAGACACTCCTATCTTTTACTTTTGCTAACCAGCTCTGACTCGTAGAAAGGTATAAGGTGAATTTGCCATCAGTGAAGCCACTAGAAATGGCCTGAAATACACAGAAAAAGATCCCATGAAAAGGTAGCATTTTCTAAGAATTAGGCCTATAAAGAGCATCTCAGACATGATGCCTACAATGTCTGGCACTCAAAAATCTCCTTTCTCTCAATAATCCTGGCTGACTACAGCAAAACCCACAGGCCCAGGGCAAAGGAAATAGATGCAATTCCTACTGTCCTAGGATTCAGTAGCCTTGTTTGCAGTCTAAGCAGATACTTGGAAATACTGTCCTTCTCCACCCTCTTCTTTCATAGACACAATTTATTCATGGGCAAACATGGGAAACAAGCTGGTTTCTTAAGCCCTGTGATAAGGAATACCAAAGACAAATAGAAAACAGTTCTGTCATGATGCTTCCATCCTGTGGATAAACAAAGAATGAGGATTATGAAGTTTTCTTATCTGGTATGCTTCTATGGCTCATTGCAAGGATTTTAATTATAGAGAAATCAACAATATCTTACCCTTTGTCTACCTTATCATTAACCTGCTTTCTTCATATTAAAAGGCACTGAAGCAGAATTTTATTTTTCAAATGATGCTATTAACTTCATTCTTTTGGATCTTTGACTTACTGTGCACAGATTACTTGCCTGCATTACTTCTAGTCTCATCACTCCTGAGATATGATCCCCTGGGTGAGTTGTTTTTAATAACGTTGCTGCTGTCAAATGCTAGAGTGTGAAGGAACTTTTCAAATAGTTACAATTCAATTTAAGAACATACTTCTGATCACGTGCATAATCTGAAATTAACACCTTCTAGAAACCCCAGGATACTGGGTGCATGGACAGCATCAAGCAGCGAGGTGCAAAGGAGAGGTAGGGGGCTGATGTGCTGCACTCCATTACGGTTCCAGGACCACATGCTACATTGTATCATTACACACATGAACATCATGCCACTTGCCAATCCTAGGCACACACTGTGCATGCGTAGAGAGCACTTGCTGCTGGTGCACCTTCATTTACCCCACAGGGGCAGCACAGTACATGACTTCAGACTTGGTTCCAGCAGGAAGGAAAACATGACACACTCCAGTGCATACAGCAAGTCTTGCACAGGGACAATGCAATTTTGCAACCAAAATCCCCCTCTAGCTCACATCACTCACCTCTGGTGACCTGCAGTTCTTCTCCCAACTCTAATCATCATAGACTGCAATGAAAGAGAGAGGCTGTGCCATTCTGACAGCATGCTCAGCACAACTCTCATTCTGATTTCTGTGAGGAGAGGTGGCGCCTGTCAATTTGAGTGACAAGTCATCCAAAATTTTAAGCATTGCTTTGACATCAATCCTTCTATGAAGTTTAACAAATAATTGCTTCAGCCTTCTCCTGGTAAAAAGTGAAGCATTATCCTACAAGAAAGAATATAGGCCAGTAGAAAGCACATGTCACAGTAATTATGTTACTTAAGAGATCTTGAGAAAACAGCAACTTTCTTCTGAGTAGTTCTATAGTACCTCACACATTCAAAAATCCTTCCATATTGCAGGAGGACTCAGGGACATCACTGCATGTAGTATTTTCTTAGAATCAATTTGAACCCAAAGACACACAAGCCACTGAGAGTTAGAAGCTTCTGAGGGTCACACAATTCTCAAAGTTGAGTGAAATACTGTCAAGACTATGTCCTGCTGTCACATATTCTGAAGATTTCCTAGGGAAAGTATTGGGCTGGTCTCCTGAGTCTCTGTTTTTCAGTGTATACTGCAAGACAGTAAACACATATCCAACTTAGACTGGTTACCTTGTTTGTGTTCCCTCTGGGACTATAAAAGATGTGCCAGTGGCTACAAAATGTTGCTTATAAGACTTAAATTCCTGGCAAAATATTAAGCTTCATTTACTTTCTTTCTGTGGCTCTTAAGCAAAAGACAACTCTGGAAGAATCTTTTGGGGGGATAGTAAAGACCATGCAAGCAACAATAGAGCTGATAAATTATTTATGACAAAAAAAGTAAAGGGAGAACATTCCCACAAACCAATGCAAAAAGCATTTCCACTAACATATGAAGCATAACAAATACACACCATATTAAAACAATTAGATAACTGCCCTAGTCAAGCATGCATTAGACTGGGAAAATATGAATTACAACTGGTGAAAAGCTTGTCAGTCAGCTTCCTTAGGAGGCGAACTTCTCAGTGAAAAAATAGTCTAGACATCTAATATGATAAAGCTCAGCAGATGAATTCAAGCTTCTTGAGAAATGGCCTCAAAATTAATTGACAAAAACTATAGTGTTTTATTAAATAATGAACTGTGCACTTGTCACCTTTCATCAAACAGACAGATATTTGTCTAGTAATAGCATCTGCTGATAGCACTCAAGACATGGAATGTTATTTTTATTTTTGGAATCTCCTTTATCAATAAAGCATTTTTTTCTACAGAGAGCAATCAGAGTAATGACCATTGTTGGAATCTCATTCTCACAAAGCTCAGATCTTGCCCTCTCAGCTGCAATGCTGTAGCGCACACACTAATTTCAACAATCTTGCCATTTGACTCCTGTAAAGGATTCAGTTACAAAGTCACATTAATGCCAATAAAATAACTGGCTTTAAAAAAATTTTGGCTGCATTCAGATACAAAATTAAGCTTTGAGGGTTAAAAAGTTACCACAGAAATTGACTTGTGGTTGCCATCTTCAAACTTGTGTTCAGTGGATATGCAGGAATTAATTATTTGCAGCCTCAGCATCAATTTCTGTCACAACCAATGAAAGACTTCTTATTAATAACACTGGCAACATGTAGCAATAGCTACCCAATTTCTATCACCAGTGTTATACAAGTGGAACCTTTTACATCTGTGCTAAATGATGATTTTTACTGCACATAGATTCTTTGTTGGATAAATGTAGGTTTACATGTTTAAGCATTACTAAAAGTCACTGAACTTTACAGAATTAGTCATGATTTTGCATTCTCATTTGCCCCTTGTCTTTTGTCAACCATTCTAGTCTTGCACATATTAAAACATTCAAGTAAATCACAAGTGTATACATAACCCTAAAGCAACCAAAGGGATTTGTCTGACCTTCAATACTTTGTGAGTAAAACAAGTTACCTTACCTAGGAAAACCACAGAATCAGGTGACAGCCTACAACTGGGATTAGTACTTTGCTGAAGTGTTCAGATTCCAAGGCTTGGTAGTAACAAGTGTTGATCCAAGGTCTGCTTAAGCCAATGAAGAGAACATCTTCCTCCTTTAGAAGCATTTCAGACCAGCTCTATATTCTCTGTGAATAAAAAATGAGACCATTCCTTACTTTAAAAAAAAAAGCAAACACCATCTCTAAGCAGAACAAAACAGAGCAGTCCTCTACACTTAGCAGTGCGACTTGGCAGAAAGACATTGAGGATTTTCTTAACAAAAATTTAAAAGAAAACAACTGTAATAGCAAGGTGGAACCAGTAGTAGGGCTAGAAAAATCTTCCACTTGTTTTTCCTGTAACATGCACATCTACACTGCAAAAGCAGTACCTTTGCCTGTAAACTGTTTGAATTAATCAAAATCAACCGAGTCTTCTTTCAGAAGGAACCTCCCAGGAACCAAATAGTGAATTAGAGATAGACTTGACCTCTGCTTATAATTCATACTGTAGGTGCAGTGTGAAACAGCAAACCAGACTTAAATAATATTCCTCTTATGACGGTTAAACGAATGAGTTAAGCATAATTAGTAGAACTACAATTATCAAGTGCAATGTTCCCATTACAGCAAGAGAGTGATTGTTGAACACACTCTAGTTTCCTTCCTTCCAGAACAGCCAACCACAGAAATGAGAAAAATCATGAATAATTCAGAACTTTTCTTGCTTTGTGTAAAAAGGGCCCTGCATGTAAATTTCAGATGACTCTCGCGTTCAGTGAAAAATCAACTCATTTACTTCAGAACAGTAAATAGAGAAAATAATTTCCTTTTAGACTAGTGCACTGTATGCCTATTTTGCATCCTGTTAGACACTCAGTAAAGGATTAACTGGCATAAACATCTCAGCCCCTTTCCCTGAAGGTGTGAACAGGACTACTAAGAGCATTCTTCATCACTGAATTTGCTTTTTATTAAGTAAGCATAATTGCATAGACAAGATAGTCAAAAATTAGACAGCAGAACATATTAAACAATAAAGGAGAATAATTAGATCACATTTGAATATCACTTTCTGTAACTCCAGTGAGAGGAAAGGAAGAGTGATGAAGTCTTTCATGCTTTTGTCCCTGAATCTAATTTTACTAAACAAACAGCTACCAAGTTGTCTGGATTTCACACTAAAGTAAGGTCCATGAGGGTTTCTGTTCACAATTGGGTTTTTTTAGACTACAGAACTCATACAAGAAGGCCTTACCTATCCATTTTAAACACATAAATACTATTTTTTAAAAAAGCATTACATTACCTCTCACTACCTCTGCTTGCTTTTAACCAAAATACTTGTGAAACTCCTGTTCTAGAAAACATCAGGGCAGAGTTAAGAGAAACATAAGGAAAATAGGTGTACTTACTGAAAGACAAAATCATACATTTCAGGAAAAGACAGGGCTTTCTGAGTCATATATTTATATCCCTAGGCAACAGGATGGTTGCTGTATGGCCTTTAAAGTGTTTTGATTGATTTTTTGGTGTTTTAATACTCCAGAGGGGCAGTGCTTCATCAAACAACCCATGAAAAATTCCTCTTTGTCCACCTAATTTACTGCAGAGATGAAAATAATTTCTTAGTGTCTGCAAAGTTTCCCTTCATTTACCATGTTATCTTTAAAATAATTAAAGTAAGTTCCTTTATTTTCAGATTGCAAAGCATATTCTGACTTCAATATTACAGTGGAAGTCACACCAAATAGCTTTCGCATTTCTCACTTTAGAGTATTTGATCTGGAGTTCATGAAGTGTGCTGCAGTTTGATACAATGAAAGGTACTTTGGCATGCATTTTTTGAAAGGATGAGCAAACACAAACTTACTTATCCAAACATACCACTGAACAAATCCACCCCAAAGTTACTTACTTAACTATCTTCAAAGTATTAGTCTGGAGCTTTCCTGTCATACTCATTTAAAAATATTTCCCTAAATAACCAAATGTTGCAGACAGGTAAGATAGACTGAAGAATCTAAAGGCAGTATCCAAAGCCAGACGTTTTCAGATTTGGCTGTTCTGAAAGATTTAGAAGCTGCACACTGGCAGTTTACTTCTCAAGTGATCACTGGCTCATAAACTGAAAACTACACTTTCACAGTCACCTACAGTCAGCGATGAATGGGTTTAAACTGGCAGAGGGAAGATTTAGCCTAGATGTTAGAAGGAAGTTCTTTACAGTGAGGGTGGTGAGGCACTGGAACAGGTTGCCCAGGGAGGTTGTGGCTGCTCCCTCCCTGGAGGTGTTCAAGGCCAGGTGGGACGAGGCCTTGAGTAACCTGTGCTAGTGGGAGGTGTCCCTGCCTATGGCAGGGGGTTGGAACTAGATGATCCTTGAGGTCTCCTTCCAACCTTACCATTCTATGATTCTATGAATCCAGTACAATGTCAACAACTATTACTAGTAACGGTAGAAGCAGTGGTGAGAAGAGAGGTGGTGTCATTAGCAGGTTGAAGTCATCTGTTTGGGCAGTAGAACACAGCTCAAGTTAAGCAAGCAAATAACTTGCAATCAAATAACTCTCAATTATCTGAACTTCTGCACAGTCACACCATGGGTTGGTCATATTAGACTACACTTTCTTAGTCTACAATACAAAACTCACCATCTCTGCCTATTAAATCAGAAGTTACTATCTCCAGGCTTTTGAGAAGTTTCCTGCTATTCCAGTAGCCACTATCAGTGAACAATGTGATTCAAACACCAGATTAAAGCACAAACGTGGATAGAGTAACAGCTCTGCTTCTATGTCTGGAAAATTAAAGTGTGAGAGGGAGAATTACTGAACACCAGCACAGGCCTTCTGCTTTGTTCTGAGATGCGCTTACAGCAGTGTCTGAACTAAGTAGTTTAAATTACAGCTTCCTATTTCTGCTTATGAAGGACTTCATTCTTTGGCCACATACTTCAAGCATTACCATAAATTCAGCACCTGAAAAACACAAGTTCTGCATAAACAAATAATCTTAGAAACACTCTGATAGAGGGAGAATCCCCAACTTGTAGGTGTGCATTTACTGTATTTCAACATGCAAGTCATATTGATTTCTTTAATTGTGTTTGCATAAGAAACTTTCATCCAATTTTGAAAACACAAACTAATTTTGTCTATGGAAAAACAGCATCTGAAGGTATGAAAACTATGCCGCCTGAAGTTCTTGCTGGGAAGCATTGTGTTCCATCATCTCAGCCTAAATCATGCTTGGCTACACATCCCAAACCAACTCCCCCAAGGACGCAAGATGAAAGGAGCATCTTCCCTGGCAAGCAAGGGAACACCCCAACAGATGATCAAGCATGCCACTATTGCTGTAACATTGCTTGTTCCAGCAACACTGCTACCCACGACCTTGTAATACTATCACTTCTTTAAGAGACTACTCAGTGTTTTATGAGTCCTGACACACTCAACTAGAGACTATTGTGGCAATTATTCCAATGTTGCTGAATCCAACTACAATGCACAAAGTAGCCAAAATACATTGCTGTGTATTTTGTGCCTGAGTTATCAGATGAACAGAGGTCTGAGAAAGATTATTACCCAAAATTAAGTAAGAGCAAAATCACTGAGGACAGTAGAATGCATTCACCAAACTGACTAAAAGTCAAAATTCCCTTCAGAACGAGTGATGCTGGCTTCATGGTTTCTTTGAAGCAGCACATGTCTGAAATGAAAGCTAAGACTTGCAAGCATACATCCCTATTGGAAAAAACAAAAACAAAAACAAAAACAAAAACCAAAAACATCTGTTTGTGCCATAAAGTACGAATTTTATTATAAATGTGATCTAGAGTTTGGAATTAAGTGCACAGCAACTACAAAAAAGCTACACCATCATTTACTATCAATAGCATGCCATTTATATAAAGGCCTCGTTAACTAAAACACTTGTAATGAGGAGAAGACTACTCCAAAAAATCCTTACAGCATGATTTCTAAAGCAGCCTGAAGCTGCACTTGAGATACTTAGAACTAATTCAGATTAATGATTAACATTTGGCCTCAATGGTCAAAGCACATGACTCATGTTATACTCACCACAGCACTGAGTTTAACTACTGGCTCAATTTAGAGTTCTGCCACCCAGTTATACCTGACTGTATTGTTGGCTGTATATAAAGGTCAACTTCTAACACTCTCTAACTTGGAATTTTTACTAAGAATATATTTTGCTTCTCACTCTCAGAAGCAGGAAGAACTTCCAGTGGCCATCTACACATGTTTATTGACATCTCACATTTTTGTCTACATTTCTGAGCACTCTGGGGCTTTGGAGCTTGTATAAATACAAGGACGAGCACCTGCATCGCAGGCTGGGTAACTGCTGAACTGTTAGATGATAACAGGGAAAATATCTTTCAATTTGAAAGATATCGTTCTTATGCTTTGCTCAGAAAGGATAATGCAGACTGCTACTGGCCAAGAGCCCCTTTTCAAACCACATGCAATTCAGCAGTAGAAGTAATAGAGACCTGTAATGCAGGCACGCAGGGTTAACTGAAGAAACTGATTTATTTAAAGGAGAATACAAACCACTGAGTGTGCCTGAGGCTTCTGTGTACCCAACTGTTTTAGGCTACCCTAAGGCATGACTGCAAACAGGCTCCGACATGGGGCCAATCTTTAAAGGACCACTAGAACAAAGGACACAAATGGCAGCTGTTTCTCCTCTAAATCAGCGCACAGAGCTATCAAAGCAATCATAGCCTTCACCAAGGATCATCTAGTCATAAGTCACTGAGCAGATGGACGTGAGCTGAATAGGAAGACATAAAAAGATTGAATCATGCTTCATCTTCGAGGTTGGCAGCACAACCTTGAAGAAGGCTAAGGGGGTGGGGAAGGAGGAAATCTGGAAATATCTGTGAAGGAAGAAAACAAAATTAAACTCTTAAATTAATGGAGAAATATACAGAGCAACTAATCAAAGAGTTGTATACTGAAGAAGTGTTTCTCTAAATTGATCTAAGAATGGTAACCATCTTCAGAGCTTCTGCAGTCACTTTTCCTACCATACATGACTGTCAATCTTTATTCTTTAAATGAAAAAACACAGGTCAAAGTAATAAAGGCAACATAGTATTTCATGTTCAATGAGATAAGATTGGGTTTTGACAGTGCTTAATTGAAGTGGAATGGTCATTATACTGGAAGCCTGCCATCTGCCTTTCCACTTACACAGGAAGGCAAGTTTGTCACATCTCTGTTCACTGTACTTCTTTTCCAAGTCAAACAAAAATACATGAACAGTCTAATGAGACACCCTGAGGGCTTAGTCTTTTCAGACACTGCAGAATCAGCTACATCTACTTCAATGCAAGTTTTAAAATAGCACTGAAATAGGAAAGCACTGAGGTATACCATTTCCACTGTGCTTGAGGAGTCACTTCACACATGCTATAAAACAGACATTTATGCACCAGCATCAGGCATGGGAAACAATCTTCTCACATAGCATGAAACCCTCAGCATTTCTGAAACCTAGGGTGTACTGCAGGGCTTTGGAAGATCAGTCTGGAAATGCTGCACACAGATTTCTTGATTTAAGTAAGCAGCATTCCAGCCTCACTCAACCTTTTCTTAAATGCTTCCTGCAACAACTGCTGCTTTGGAAAAAAATGCAAAGATTTCCAGATCTCTTTTGCATGTTGGAAAAATTGCAAATATTCGACAATCCCCAGTTTTAGTCATCAAGAAGTACCCTGAGGCAAACTTCACAGAGCTTCAGTGTTATTTTTAAAAAGCAGCATACTAGCAAAGCAGGAAACTGCTATGTACTAGTTGCCAAGAGTATGGTATTAAGGAAAAAAGGAGTTATGTCCTTGAAATGTAATGAGAAAGATTATTGCAACATGAAGCCACCCTTGAAATAGATTCTATCTGAAAAAGAATTCAAGTCCCATTAGTAACCAATGCAAGCAAGTTTCAAAGAGATTGCAAAGTAATTTTCTTTCAAATTACTTCATTAATTTAAATGTATTAAACCATTAAATTAACAGGACACATGTTTTATGTTACAGAATTTCCTTTAAAGTAACTTTGAAATCAGATCTCACTGGATTAAAGTACAGTCTAAAGGTTACTTGGGTTTAATTACCGCAGTTTAAAAAAACAAAACAAAACAAAACACTTATGTGTCAGAGGCCATTCTCTCACTCTATAACATTGCCTTCATTTCTTGTCACCCCAAGACCACCTGACTGAATGAAAAATGAGTTAGCATACACTAACAGTACAGGCTTCAATCTGCAGTAAAGCCAGTGCAGAGAAAACAGGACTAGAGACATTGTGAAGAACTTTGATAGCAGAACAAAAAATGACAATTAAATTCATGTGTGTAGAAGTATCACCAAACAACTGAACTCTGGGTTCATTCTTTCAAACATACCTCATACTTTACATGACACCAACTACTACTGTTTGTTTGGGTTTTTTTTAAACAAAAAGGTGTTTCAGGTGGAAATATGTGGGAATGGATCATTCTGGGATTCGTGTTCACATACACAACCACTGAAGTAGCATAAGGGTCTCCCATGTAAATCACTATGAAATTAAGAACTTAGCTTAACTTTTTTTCCCTACTACAAACTAGTAAAAGACAGGGTACTTCTAATAACTCTTTCCAATTGTGTAAGGAAGGATGTCTTACACAGGTCAATTATGTGATCTGAGTAGTCTCATTGCTGAGAGTGGCACCATTAGCAACAGCACTGAAGCTAATTTAGCAAAGGTTTTTACACTTGCCTGGCTATGGCTTCTCTTTCAACCTGATTAAACTCCACTGACATGGAAGCTAGTTAGCTCAGTGCAGCATTCTACACTTGCCTGTAACCCCTTCTGAGATCATTTGGGATAACAGAGGCCATTCCTGTCACAAGCAATTTCTTGAGCACCTGCAATGTCCAAGTCACCACAGGCAAAATAATTCTTTGGTTTCTAAATGCAGCCTTAGTGACATCTGAAACCATAAGGAGAGTATGATCTAAGCTAGCTGTTCTAGCTGTCTGTGTTCACATCAACTGATTTAGGGCCTTCTACATTGCCATCAGAACGAATTGAAAGAGACTAAAGATAAAGCTTCAGTCTTGCTCCAATTCAACAAGAATTTCAGAGCCCAGAATTGAAATAGGAAACAGACTTAAAATGTCTTATTACTCTCATTTGGGTTAATAGCCTTGTTATGATTCGCTTCTCTTTCTTGTTTGCTGGACTTGATCTGCAGTTTAAGCAGCATCACAGCTGCTTAATTAATATAGTGCAAAGGAAACTGCAAACACTGTTAAATCTTAACTAGAAAAATGAGTTTGTAATGCTATTGTCAGCAGGCCAGCTTGGCTAACATCCTTTAGTTCAACAAACTAGGAAAATTTAAGTTGAATCAATTGTGCTTCTTACAGCATTAACAATAATCCAGACATGCATCACTGCACACTAGAATATCCACAATATCTTCAGGACAGCAAGTTTCTCTTGAAGCTCACTGCAAACTTCTGAGCTTATTTAACATTTATATTCATGCACAAAACAATGCAACTTCAACAAGGTTCAGCTTTTGAAAGTTTGATTATTGTTTTTAATTGCAATTTACATGTTAATTAGAGCAACTGTGAGCTTTGCCTCATAAATGCAGGCCATTTCTCACTTTTTCTACAGAGACACTGGTATATATCCTCCTCCCCATAAAGTGCATGGTGCTATTTTTAATGCAAAACATCCTATCCATTCATCTCTTCAAGAGCCTGCAAACAGAACATCATCAAGAGCCTATGGCCTCATATTGTTTACAAGTAACATGTATTTGCAATCTTACCTATATTTAATATTGCAGACAGTTCCAACAAAGCCAGAAATACATTTACTTCTACTGCTATAGTTACTATTTCAATTCTAGAAAACGTAAAATTGATTCCTGTGACCTGTGCTATATGTGCGAATTGTGGAGAGGGAAATTCTCCATTTCTTTATACAATTAAACACCTGCTAGACAGCAGCAATTTAATTTAATCCATGTATCTTAATCCTGGCCCAGGGAGAGCATTTCTAAACTGACACATATACCAAATTTAATTTTAATAGTTTAATCTGCGAAGTCATTAAAAGTGCTAGTCAAAATAGGATTACAGGTGCCTGCAAATAAATTCAGTGCCTAAATACCCTACATATGTTGTCAAATGTACGCACTTCTTGTGCCACGCACATTTCCTAGAGTCCCCACTGGCAGTACCACAAACACAACTTACTTTTCAATCTCTTCCTACCTACAAGTCCCAAAATTATCTGATGCTTCAGTTCCCACTGCACTAGCCTGATGATGTAGAGAGTACATATGTGATTTAGCAACACTGTGCTGCATTTCCTCATATGAATACTTTCTTCTGAAACCAGCCAAATCACTTCTCTTAGACTGGTATCTTTTGTTTTTAAAATGATTCCCATGGTGACTTAGGACAGCAGGCTGGATCAATGCTTTCCAGTTTGACTCTCAGCAACAAAATCCTGCACTAGCAGAGATTCACCATGCTGCTGATTCATGTGTTTGGATCACTACTCGTGGGTAGAAAATTTAGATGTGGTCAGTGTGTAAAAACACGTAAATGCCACTACAGTATTTGTTTTTAAACTGTTGTGTGTTACCTTTACTGTTCAGGGAGATTCTTGCCATTAACTTTCAGAATAAAAGATAAGACATAGCTCTTTATAAATACTGATTTCCCTTCCTTAAAGCATCTACTTGTGAACCTTTTTAAGTTTGTATTTAAGCCTTCTTTCAATTCCAGGCCTTTGTTCATCCGGTTATGTCAGATGAAGCAGCTATTCTTCACAGGATACATCAGATAAATATTAATATGAAAATTTCCTTTTCCAATATCTAGACACAGTGTACTGTTATTGGCACCAGATCTGAATTTACACTATAAAATACTGCAAGACATATTCCCAAGTATAAGAAAACAGAGTGCAACTTCTTCCAGTTTAAAACAGTAACAAAACAGTTACAGTTGAAACAAAATACTAAGCACTCTGTTATCAAAGCATAATTGAACGTAACAAATTAGTATTTAATGGAACAAGTGATCTACACAATCATCTTGGAAAGCATCATTGTATCTCCAGTTAAGTTCCAGGCCTGCATGACTCCAGCAGCTCCTTAGGCTTCCCTCAGGCAAGGTTCAGACAATATTCAGGCATTAAGGGATGCTATTTCAGCACAAGAGCAAATACCAAGCACAGTCTGTGACATTATCCTCAAATCATGATTTATCATCAATTGTGCTGTTTTGTCTTCAATATTAGAAATGTAAAGAAATAAATTTACAATTCTTTATACAATTCTTAAGATTTGAAAAATGAACATAGCAAGTATTGTGAATACAAAAGAAATAGCCCCTCAGAAGTTTCCCTTTATAAAACTGGCACAAAACCTGTTCTTTACAGCTATATTAAGCCATTCAATTGAGTTCACCTCTTTGTTTTGCCAGAGGGAAGGTGAGAAAAGGAAGGAAGATTGTGCTTACTGACTTCTGCCTTTCAACAGGATAATGATATGATGAGATAATCATACATTCAAACCCATTAACAATTTGCATTTTACTGCCTCTCAGGTAAGACAGAAGAACCATGTGTCCTGAAAATTAAGCAGTTATGGACAGAGACAGAAGGGTTTCAGGTTTATTGTTACATATATTAAATGTTCAATGAAAAAAACCTGAGGGGATAATTTTCTCAGTTGCACACAAAGACCTCAATATTCAAAGTCTCCCTTCTCACTGGCAAATGCCTGTGTGTCGCCTTCTTACAAACACACATTCTGAGCACAACTCCATAGGCTTAAACTGCCCAGAAGACAATTATTTCAACATAAAATTTCAATTTCAAAATACAAGTGGCAGTTAAAGAGTTAAATTTACCTTAAAGATCATCTGTAGTTAGACCATAAGCTATGCCCAGATTTCAAACCACTGCAAGATTCAATTGGAAGCTTGCTCATCCTGTAACTTCTAGAGAATGTGAGCTTTACAATATGAATGCAAAAGATTGCTTTTTTCCAAAGGGTAACACAACAGCTTACTGAAAACTAATGCATTCAAGAGAGGAAATGAAAATAGTTTAAGATGCCTTGTACTGTCATATACCTCTAAATTGCTTTTAATAGGAGACCAGGTATGAAAACACTGATGTAATATTTATCAGTAGCCCCCCAAAGATGAAACAGATTAATGTATAAGGTATATTTGTAGATCCTGAATATTCAAATACTGTCATGAAGTAAATGAATCATTATCACTGCCAACATTTTGAATAGAAATATCAAAGAAAACAGGGAAGTTCAATGTCAAGGGTTAGTGAATACCAGGTGGCAACATTCTTCCAGGTTATTTTTTTTTTAAAAAAGCTATCCTTGGATATCCAGTCAACTCCTGGATTTCCTGCCTAATTTTCTGGGAGGAAAAAAACTAAGAAATAAAACAAATTATTTTATTTCAGTGGATCTGGATTTTTCTTCTGAAAGACATGTCAGATAAGTAACATTTTGCTCTTGTATTACACATTAATTTTATCCACTGCTAAAAATAAAGATGAGCAAATACTAATGAATGCAGCACATAATCTATCTTTTGAGGCTAAAAGCACATAGCATTAATGAGAATAGAAATTAGTTTTAGAAAGCTTTAAGACAAAAATAAGTTTTCCAATGATAATCGCATGTGTATACCTAAATGATATTTCAGCAGACATCTTTCTAATAGAACCATCTTAATCACTAGCTCTACAGAAAAGAAAAAAAAACCACACACAATTTTAAGCAAAGAGGTTGAATAAATAAAGGCTAAATATCAAATGAAAAATAAAATGTTTTGTTGAGTATCAGGTCTATCAATCACAAGGGAATTGCTTATAACAGATTCTCATTAATATGTTCTCTCAATAACAGAGTATCTCACCCAAGTGCTTCTCGGTACTACACAAATTCATCCCCTGTTCAGAAATACACTAGAATC
This sequence comes from Ramphastos sulfuratus, assembly GCA_013399055.1. Classification (NCBI taxonomy): domain Eukaryota; kingdom Metazoa; phylum Chordata; class Aves; order Piciformes; family Ramphastidae; genus Ramphastos; species Ramphastos sulfuratus. The sequence goes on from WBNM01007306.1 coordinate 191,738, forward strand.
ATACAAGTAAAAGCTTTAAATGATCTCAAACATGTTAAGCACATTTTTCCTTTAAAAAGAAAAAAAAAATCTTAAAGCCACAAAGTTAAATAAACCTTTTAAACCCTTCATATTAAAAAACAAAAATCAAACCAAAACCCAAACCAAACAAGACAACAACAAGCAAACAAACAAAAAAAAAAACCCAAAAAACCAAAACCAACCTGCACCAGCAAAAAAAAAAAAAAAAGGTTTTATGTTGACAGTGCCTCAGTATTAAGCTACCACAGCTCTGAGCTAAGGGTGACATCCAGTGGAAAGACAGTCCATATTCTCCTCTTCTGCTATGGAGGCAGCTTTAGCTCAAATAAGGCCTATCAATACATTTATGTTATGAATATTCTAAAATATAGGTCTATCTTGAATTACATGTCACTGGAAAGGTAGAGCTGTGTGACAATAACAAATAGCACAGAAGGCTTCCTTCTAGTCCAAATTCTGCAATGAGTAAATGAAGAAAAGATTGCTGTGTCTGCACTAAATTTCCTTCAGCCTGGGCTAAGGCTTTTATACAGATAATGGCTTGTCAGTAAAAGCTGACAAAAATTGACAAAGTAACTATATAGGACAGAGGGCAGTAAGTTTAAAGCAAAGAAAGTGTTATGTAACCAGATTTAAAGAACTTTATATTAAATGACAAAGGGAACTTAATTTCACAATGCAAACTACACCACCTAGGGACAAACCAAAAGAAGGAACTATATATTAAATAAGACAACTGCACTGCAAAGTTGGTAAAAGAACAAAAGAAGCTCCCTGAAGGCAATTTCACAAAGCTACCAGTTCACACTGACAACATGAGAATGAAAAATGGGTACAAAGTTTCATTGCCTGCACAGAAAAAGTCACAAAAATACAATGCTAATCTCAAGCCAGGTTTATGTTATTGCTAAAACAAATTCTGAGTAAGTATGATCTCTGTATACTTATTCATGCTTCTGAAGCTTTGGTGGTCAAGCAGTCATTAAGTTCAGAGCTTCCAGTTGCCACAATACACAAACACACAAACCTGAACAGGGACTCACCACAAAAACAGGAAGGAGAACTTTCAACTTATTCATTCTTTCTCTCATTTATAGGGAATGTGGTCTGAAACAGCACTATGCAGAAAGTCATTGTATTTTACTTGTCAAAACAGCTTCAGAGGGAACACAAATCAGACTTACTGTTTTATAGCAAGATTTCCACTGGAAATATAATTAAATACAGAAGGAGCAAGATATGCCACTGGTATCAGGAAAAGCTCCAAAACCATCACAAAAATAACACCAAAACATGCAAGGGGGCATAAACTTTCCAGCAGTGGAGTAATCTTTAAATGGAGTGGGAAGTATGTCCAATTTGCTGCAAATTATAGCCTGATAGAATACTGCACATTAAGTAACAACACTGAGCGGCTGCTGTAGCAGGCACAAATCCTCCAGAAGAGCCCAGTATTACAGCACTGCCAATCAACATGAATGTCTCAGAGGCACTCTGGAAAACACCGTTACAGGAATAGCCACCGCAGATTGCTTGTGCTGAAACAAAACCAAACATATTCAAACAGCTGTAACAGCCTCAACAGCCTGTGTTTGCCTTATAATTAACAGTCCAGGTTAACACATTCCTCAAGAATCATAAGGGTGCCAAGAAGTTTTGACGCACTGAGGTGGTTAAGATTGGCTTTGTTTGTTTTGGGGATTTTTGTTGTGTTTGGTTGTTTTAATTTGTTTGGGTTAATACAGGTAGCATAGCGGCATCTAGAAGCATCATTAAAGTTTAAAGCTCCCTTAGACTTAGCAGAGCAAAACATTCAAAACAAAATAGTTCCATGCAGAGTTGATTTAAATGGGCTTGAAAGGGTGCTGAACTCCTGTGAAAAATGTCATAAAGGCAGTTCCAAACAAATCGTCACAATTTGTGACTTCAAAAGATTTCAGATCTTCAGTTACAGGCTCCTGTTTTTTTCCTTTAGCCTAAACACAGGACAGTACAGACTTCTGCAAAATACTTTCATTATGCTGACAGTACTTCAATTTTCTTTGGTTTTTTTTTAGAGTTCTGTGCTTAATCGCTGCTCAGAAAATTCATAATCTCATTTAACACAAGATATAATTAGAGAATGGAACAAACACTAAGGAAGCACAAATAAATTGATGGCATAGCTGTTCAAAGTGCCCATTAAGCTGGCATTTAATCATCTTTTGAGGCATCTATACTTTACCATTTGCCTTTTTTAATCCCAGGTTTCCCTTAAACTACCAATTTACAGTCTCTCGAGGACTATCCTGAACTTTCTAACCTGAAACACAATTGCTAAATCTTTTACTCAAGCTAACATACTAATAATTGTGTATTTGTACAGCAGGATAAAACACATTATCAAAAGAGAGGTTGAACATTAGATCTAGACCTAAAACTTTATTTAGACATGAAGATTATAAAGAAACTAAAAGTTTTAATGTTAAGCATTCTTTTCCTACAAGCTTTTGAGAAACCTATGTGGTAAGGAACTGAAATACTCTGTATTGCATTAGATCATTGAAATGAGCAGCATTGTACATTTTTAAAAAGATGGTCCATGCTACAATCAAAAGTTCTGCAATTCAAAATATCTGAGGCCAAAAGCACCAAAGACTAAACAATATGCTTGATTTCATCCTCTGTATTAACATAGTGCTCTGCATAGTAGATCAAAACCACATAACACTGAAGAATATTGATAGAGATTAAATTCTTTATATTCAGTCTATTAACTCAGCCACTGTGCAGCAGAAAGAATATACATTATGTTGTATCAGAAAATGGCAAATATGTATTCCATTAATCGCTATGTGTGTGAGAATAATTCTCTCATCTTTGAATTTCAACAATTTGAACTTTGAATTGTGCAAAGCCAGCTGTAAAAAAAACTTTTATAAAATTGTCAGCTAACCAATAACATCCATTATCTACAAACCTTCCACCATGGCTTCAAGTGCATCAGCTTCCCTAAAGTGCCCTGAGCAGCCTGGCCTGGGATCTGCACCCACACAACCACTGCCTAAGGGACCAGGGTCCTTGATGTGGGACTGTGCTAGGGTCAGTCTCAGTGCCTAGCTCATCCTCCCTCATGGGACTGCCCACTCAGGGGCAAGATGTCAACTAAAAGCTATTAAAAGGATTCCCTTTTCACAGGTACAGTAATTTCCTTTCCCTAGAGTCAAAAATGTAAGAGTCTTCCATCCCATTAACTTGGCGGCTCCTTGTCTCATAGTCCGCTTAAAGATAACAAAGTTGGAAATGACTGGAATAAAAGCAGAGAGGACAGTCAAGTGACCAAGGCCTGCCAGAGACAGCACTGAGGCAGACACCCAGCAATCAGAGATGAAAACTGGTGTGTCTCTGCTGACTATGGCAATAATGGGGCATCATCAAGAGGGAGCACTGGCCTCACTGACACCCATCATGGCAGCACAGCAAAACTAATTAAATAAGAGCAAAGTATCTAGGAAAGAGTTTAATGCTTCAATGATTTCATGACAAATGGTAAGACTGAAAATCCAAACTGTTAGTTGAATTTGGTCCAAGTGTCAGGTAGAATGTTCCTTATCTTACAATGAGGACTCCCTGCGATTTCTTCAGACTGCAACCCTCAGAAACTTTAACAGATCTATGACTCTACTATTCTGTGAACATACCAATGAAAACATTTTCTTTTACAGGCCCACTTATACATAATGCTAGAGTAAAAAGCAGCAACATTTAGAGAATTTAAGTGTTTTAATAAACAGAATTTGGAGACAAGAAAAGTTTCTTCCACTGTAATTTCTCCTTTCACGTGCATTTTTGTAAAAAATGTAGTAGTCGACAGAAAGCAAAATAATTCCTTGATAGCAATCTTTTAAATGCCCATATTAACCTTAACAACTTCAAATGGAATTTTAATGAGCTGTTCTGAGTATAACTAATTATTTGCTATTTATACACATAGACATGAACAGAGTGGTTTTGATAAAATGAAACTAGCCTACAATGTTATTCTAAGCTGCACTCCTTGCATAGAGTATACCACAGGAGAGACATACATATGTATGTATTCACATGCACTTATGCTCTGGCTTGATAAGAGTATAAGAGCATGGTCTGAAACAGGGGATCCATATTCAAGTCCATGTTCTGTCTGACTCTGGCTAAAGAAAGATAAGCTGCTCCGAACGAAGAAGAATAGATTGAAATCTGGATCTCCCATATTTCAATGCTAGTGCTCTGTCATGACACACATATTGGTGATAGATACATGCCTACTTCCCAAGATCAAGAACCTAAAATCCTGATTTACACAGCAAAATTAACTAAAGCAAGTTTTTTAGCCACATTTAAGAACATTAGTAAATAGCTAAGTTACTTCTTTTATCAGGAAGAGACACACAACAAAGCACAACAAACAAACCAACCACCCCCACAATCTTACAGGGTTTCAAAAAACCAAATGTGGGAATCCAAGGGTAAACACCATGTTTTCTGGCAAAGAGGTCACTCAGACTTCAAAGGCAACCTTACCCTCAGAAGTTCACTGGACAAATGTGTACAGACTTGTTTTTTTTTTCTTTTCAAATAATTTAAAGGCTGTAAAACGCTCCTGCCTTTGCCTGACTGACAAGTTCATGATCTACATTTCTCACAGACAGGCTGAAGAGAACTGAAACTGACAGAAGACTTGAAATATAAATCACCACCATTAAGGAGTTTTGTTGAACAAATATAGAAACTGAAGTTGTGAGAAGTTTGGCAAAAACTGATGCATTTGTCATTTAAGCACATTATAACCGTCTCGTGGGTGATGCTGTGTGACACACAGCAATATGGCATGTCTAAAGGACAAAACAACAGCTCTTAATGAACTTATTGTCACCTTGGTAAGCTGCAATCACTTTGCATTTCTATGATAAAAGGAAGCAGAAAATTGGAGTGGCATAAATAGGAAAAAAAGTCCATGAGCATTATGTGCTTACAAGCAGAAAAATATAAGTTAGTTGACCCTTGGAAACAGAACCAAACTGCTTTATTTCACTCTCATCTCCTTTCATATTCTTGTTTTACTCCATATTTGGATTTCTTAGTATTAAACTTTAAAAAAATTCTTTCCTCAAGAGAAGGATCATCAATAACATTGTCCTGTTACTCAATGAAGTGGGTCACAGACAGAGCAGAGATGTTTCATTGCTGTATGTCCACATTGTAACACAAGGAAAGCTTATTTTAGAACAAACTTCATGTGTCATGTGGACATAGCTAGACAAAATCCTACAAGAACCTAGGTTCAGGTTCTCAGTTACATAGAACCTGTGTTTTCATTATAACTGCTACACCCTGACATCCTTAGACTTCAGCAGGGCTGATTATGAGGTTGCAACTTTCAGAACTTATTTTTTTATTTGGAAGTAGGGCCGCCCTTTAGACAAGCATGTATTTGCCATCATGCTACAATACAGCAGTATGTGTCCAGATATTAATAACAATACAAATAGCTGAACAGATCTTCATTTTATCCTCAGTAAAGGGATTAAAAAAAAAAACAACCAACCAAAAACAAAAACAAAAAACCCAAGCTTTTTCCATTCACAGTTCTTCCAAACACACGATATAGTATATCCTGAAATGAAAAAGCTGGATACTTCATGCACTTGGCAGAAGTTCTTGCAGTTCTTCTGCACTAACATTTGCGGAGCTGTAACACTGCTGCTTAACACAGAATTCCCATATATCAAATAGAATAGAGTGCCATTGATAACACTTCCAATTTCATACTTAATTTATTAAATCTTCATTTAAATCTCCTTGTCATTAGAGAGTTAGTAATTTAACTGTGCCCTTTTTTAAAATATCAATTTAAATTAAGCATATATTTGGTAAGTGGATCAGAAAACTCTGAGTTTTTGATGAGTTCTGGTTTAGTGTTCAAGGTTTTCTTTAAGAAACAGAGACTACTATCTTCTCAACTTCAACAGATCAGTCTGTGAGGAAGGGGATCTGAAAATCACGACACGGCAAAGATGAAAGCAACTCAACAGTAGGTGGAGCAGCTTTCGTACTAAGTAAGAATAATTGAGGTGTAAGTAGAATAAAGTGATAAAGAATAAAAACTTTACCTACAGATGCTGAAATAGGTGTATGTTGGTGCTAAAGGTCTCCATGATCTTAAGAGAAGTTGCCACATGCCTTGTGAGAGACTCAAGGAGAGATAGACAAGTCAGCAGGAAAAGAGTAGCATGGCCACAAACTCATATAGACAAAACTTTTTATAGACAACAGGATGTCTCTAAATGTATTTTTCAGGTTTGATGGAAAACATTTTCATTCACTAGAGATCCATTGGCTAGATCTCCCTTATCTGAGAAAAGTACAGATTCCTTAAAGAGCTGACTGGCACCTATTCTATTCCTGTAAAACACAACTTGAGGAAAACAAGGTTTTACTGTTCATGGGAGAGCCTAGCAGTCAGCTATGAAATAAAACTCTTGACTTTGATTTTCTCCACAGAATGAAGAAGCTCAAATTCACATCTTCCGTTTTCCCAGAAGACTTATTAACAAGTGAGCTGGCAACTATTCTTCATCATTTAGCTGAAGCTACACTACTGTAAGGAAAATAATTCAAGTATTCTTGGGTCAGGTAGAAGGATCTCACAAGAGAGTGCAATGCCATGTCATATTAATGATTCTTACATTTTTTTATTACTGATAGAAACTTTACTGAAGCCAGAACAAAAACCCAAGACACTCCTCAGACAATGGAATACAAAAATAGCACACATTTTCTTGATGACATAACTGCATATGCCTTGAAATCCAGTCACTACATACTTACACAAAAGGATAGCAATTCCATTAGTGTCTAATGTTTAGCTGGTCAAACCCAAGAAAATTTTAGTCACATTAGGGAACTTTCAATTACCAAAGCAAACCAAAAAGCACTCATAAGCATTTTCAGAAGTGCAGTTTAAATGTGCATTTGACAAAAATGGGTGCCTTTAAAGGCTTAATCTTTTGGGAGAAGGAATAAGATTCAGACTCTAAGACACTGAACAGATAAAAATGTAAAACATCCATGGAAGGATAAAAACAAGCACAAAATCCAGAATGTTTCAATATGTTACAATCTTGCACTCAGCATTCTGACAGAAGTTTGATGTTTTAAGAAATTAAAGGTCAAGTAAGTCCTACAATGTTTTGCAAGAAAGACAAGTCAGTAAGGTAAAGTGCAAGTTACATTTCTGCCATCTGTAGTCTCATTTTCAGCATGTAATGCTAGAAGAAAAAAAGCACAGCATCTTCCCATGTCTACCATTAAACATAATCCTTCTCCAGTATAAACCAGGGAGAAAGACAGTAACAAAAAGACATCCTCAAGTACTAAAATGTCTCATTTCTGCTTCCTTACTGCAGCTCCAGGTTTGGAATCATTCCACAATATTTGCTATCACCTGATGGATAATGGTATTCTTTCTCTCCTATAATAATGAAAAGTATTTTGAGGATAACTTCTTGAACACACAAAATTACCCAACACATAACAATTGTAGCAATACCTCCACACAGAGTCTGAACTATTCTTTGCCTCACACAGCTGACAACTCCAACACATTACAACCTCACTTGATGAATATCTACCATTCTGACTGCACACCAGAGAATTCTATACCCTGTGAAAGTAACAGGGTAAGATCATTGTTTGACACTACATCAGACACAGGACACAGCTCTCGTAGAGAGGCAATGGGATAGGGAGTTCATTTTAAAAAATCTTCCCCAATTAAGTGCTCTTACCTCAGGTGATTAGATAACTGTTTAAGTTGTAAAGATGTCCAGGAGAGTAATCAATCAGACTAACAAGGAGATAAATAATACCAGTGTTTAATGGGAAGTTAATTTAAACCCAGATGTTATTTCAACAAAATCTGTAGAAAAAGAAAAATATTTGGCATTAAACATGCTCAAACCATTCACAGTGCTTGTCACAATAACATTCTTGATAAATAACTGAATAAATCTGAGTCAAGCTCAGTCTACTGCCTCTCAGGAACAACAGGCTCATTACCAATATCATTATCTAAAACTAATTAGTTGTTGGTGATTGTAGCCTGCTGGCACTAGGAAGCTGATTAACATTCCTTAGAAACAAACAGGGCTGAGTTGGGGGAGGAGAGGGGTATTTGCTTTTTGTTGCAGCCTCAAATAGTAGAAAGGGAATAAATTAATTAACTATTTATACCTGTGCACACCACAGCTCAGTTTCTTACATTAATCTATATAATATGGTGATATGAGATGTGCTGGAGGCATTTTCATTGCTTGACGTGCATTGAATTCTGAATTTTTTTGCTTGGTTGAAAAAAGAAATCTTAAAATGCAATTAAATATTTTATGATCATTGTTTAATTAAATAAATACTGGATTAACTTGTCAAAACAGATTTCATTGGCATGCTAGAAGAGCATTTTCATGAGCACAATCTGTACCTAAATACTGTGATGATTAGTGTAATTACTTTAAAGAGCACTGGGTGCATTTAGGGAAAAGGGATGGACCAATTACTAACTATTCCATGGAAAACAGTTATCTTAATTTCCCTAACAATATTCCTTGTAACTCTTTTCCTCCCTTTTTAACTGAAGAGTGAGTTCTTTTAAAAATCCTAAACTGATGTTAGGTCAAACTTAAGTTCTGTATCAGAAGGTGGCCTTGCAGTGTGACATTAGTCTCAGCATCTTATTTAACGGACACAGTAAGAGTCAGATTTGCAATTTTCAAAAATTTACATATCTGCATTGCAATTTTTTCCTTTTGCTATTATCCCTAAGTGTGTAAAAAGTGTGTTACTATAAACAGTTTATGCTTGATATAAATCCCTACACTAGTAAAAGATCAGAAAGAGGCAAAGTTTACTTGTAACCTCTGCTGCTTTCTATATGATGAGAAATATGTATTTAATCACATACATTAATATGCAGAGATTCCCATGGATAAAATATGGAGAGAAAACAGATCTGTCAACTCTGCTGCAAACAAAGCAGGGATTTTCTAAACCCCTTTTTTTGGTCAGTAATCTGAAGCGCTACACTTAATCACTGTAACACAGCTGGAAGGAGTCAACGCTCAATGGCACACTGCATCAGGTGCATAACTGACCTCCAGTGCTGCTGGTATTCAGCACAATCACCAAAAATTTTAAGGCTGCTGAGATTCTTCCCTGGTTTAAATATTTTCATTTATCTGGAAAAGTAGGATGTGAGAGTGTCCCTCTAATTTTATGAACTAGCAAAAAATTATAGCATTCTTGAGTCCCAAGTACACAAAAACATGGCACATATTACAAAATACACTCTTAAAAAAAAATAAAACAACCCACACAACTTAGAAGTAGGAAGTAACAGCACAAAGAACAAATAGTATGCTGTATCTCAACTGAAAGATTATTCCTGCCATACTTAAAATACGAGAAATGTTGTTCGAAGTGATTTATTCATAACAAGATTAATGACAGCTGGGGCAAAAAAATGCACGAGTACAAAATATTTGTATAAAATAGTGAGCAGTATCCATAGCAATAAACTGGACTATCTTCATCACAGTAGAACAAAATGAAAAAGCTGATATTTCTTAAGCTTAGTATCTTAATGTAGGTATTCATAATGCTCAGACTCAGACGAATGTTCACAATTCATATACAGCAACTGAAAACAACACAACATAGATTCTCCTGACTAAAATAATAGTCTGTAGTGAGGCTGATACCTTTTATATAAAGGTACGTCTGAATGTTACAGAACTTTACAGTTGAAACTGGAGTGTATGCATTTGATAATTCTATCCTTGGTTAGGAGGACATCATGTGGCAGAATAACATATGAACAGAATCCATAACTCCCACAAAAAATAATTTCTCTGCCTACAGCTGCCACCCCTTGCAGCCAAAAATATTAAATACTGTTGAAAGACTGTGAATGTACAAGGAACATCCAATACTTGATATTAGGATAAAAGAGGATTATGAGGATGATCTGCAATTCTGTTAGAAAGGTATGGATGAAATTTAGGCTCAGAGTAGTTTCCTCTGTTATTAAGCCCTAAACAGACATTAAGAAAATTCAGAAGCACACAGTACCATTTACAGGACCTAATTTCATCATTCTATGCACTTAGGTCAAACTGCCTTTGCCAGAACCCTACAAAAAAAAAGTGTGAAAGCATCAATAAGCAACTCTGATGAATCTATGAAAGAGCCCCACCCTGCTTAATCAGTAAAATCTCCCCCTGAATGACCCCATGATTATATTCACTAAAATGTACAACTAACAAAACCCCAAAATTTTCTATCCTGACCTGCTCTCAGCAAACCTGGTGTTGAGGAGTCAACAGTATGGTTTTTCTTCTGTCATACTCACCTACCTCTTCTACTTTATCTGTTCTTGCTCTTTCATGGGTAAATATATAAATAGAGACACTACAAAAAAGGGAAAAAAGCACATTTGTGTTGCAGAAGAGGCTTCTATTTGACCTATAGATCCCTACAGATTTATTCAAATGAAGTCACAGAAGGATTACAGAGGTACCACCAGACTGTTACTTTATTTCAGTGAATGGTGGAAGGGAAAAAGACATGTATTTACAAAACATACTGGGTTTAGAACCCTGAAGGAATGCTTCCTATGGCCTACCTACTGAATACTACTTCTAACTGACAGAGAAATCTCCACATGCCAGTGAGGGAGCTTACACAATAGGATTTCAGTCTTACATGCTCTCATCAATCTCAGCTGATAAAGACAGTAGATTAAAATGCAAAAATTAAGAATGCAAATTTCTTCAGCCACAGTGCTCAGACAGCAAGGAAAAAACTTCTATCATCCAGCATCCAAAATAACCTTAGATCAGATTTCCTGGAACACAGTTGCAGAAGGGCATGAACTTGAGCTTACAACCCTCTGCCGTTCTCATACCTCCTGATTTTCTCCAGGCTACTGATTTACATCTCCCACCTGCTGGGCAATCATATGCTATTTATCAGTAAGATTTGTTCACACTGTCACATGGATTGCTGTTTTTAATCTCTGGATTGCTGAAGCCCAACATCTCAGGTGACCACCCTCTGATTTCCAAATGAAATCTGGAGGAGTTTCTAGTTGCCTGAGACAGAATGGTACGGTCTTGCTTGCCAGGTGTTTTGAAAGGATTTCTACCTTGTTGCCTTTCAGTGGTCAGATGAAAAATTTCTTGTGCATCTGGAAAGATATGTATTTGGGCTTTATACTTAGCCAAAAAATTATTTATCCAACAGATGGAAACATTATAAACTAGTCTCTAAAGTAAGCATGCCTTCTGAAAATTTCATGTCTCAGTCAACATACAAATCTGGCAGTGGACTGTTACAATTTCAAAAATGTCATCACATACAAATGTCGAGATCAATCCTCCCTCTTCTTTACCTAAAAAAATGTGTTTATAACTTAAGAAACATATGGGTAATCTGAGTAATTAAGAAAATTCTTACAGGAGCTATTTATTCATAGGATGAGTCAAAATTACAACTGCCTTATGAACTGTATCCACTCTTTGCTAAAATCCTCAATAAGACCTGATCTACAATTAAAAATTTTTGTCATCCCAGGCAGGTGAGCTTAAAGTATGACAAAAAGTTCACAACCCCAACCAGTACTTTTATGCAGCAATGCACTCCATCAAAAAATAACCATGTTTGGGAAATTTATTTTATTTTACTAAAATCTAGAGGCAAAACAATCACCTAACTTGTTTTTATGCAAGTGGAGACTAACAAAGTAAACAAGGAAAACTATAGTGGGAAACAAACTAAATGCTGGACCTAAACTAAACAACAAATTTAACATTGGTTATCTTTGATGTTTATAGTTCCAGATCTGAACTTTGCAGATAGAATTTTTATCTAACTAGTAAGAGGTGGTACAGCTGTATGTACTAGCAGGTGCAAATATTACCTCAGTTTCTTTTGCTTCCATCACATAATGTGGCCTCAGATTTACATTTCCCTAACAATATTCTATGTAACCATCTTCCTCTTTTTTAAACTGAAGAATGAGTTCTTTTAAAAATCCTAAACTGAAGTTTAGGAATCCTAAACTTTAGTTCTGTATCAGAAGAAAGCCTTGCAGTGTGACATTAGTGTCTTATTTAGTGGACAGTAAGAGTCAGATTTGCAAGTAAATTTTCAAAAATTTAGATATCTGCATTGATAATTTTTCCTTTTGCTATTATCCAGAGAATTGAAAAACCTTCTGGGTATGTAGACATAATAAATTCTTCCCTAACAAAATATTAGTCACCCTAGCATACAACTTGCCACAAGTCACAAAAATCCAACCAGATGTGACATTTCATCCTTTGTGTCAACAATTATTCATGGAGGTTAAAGTTCAAGAAAAATTACTTTCTACTTCCTCAGTTATAACATTTATGAACATCATAATATCATAAATGAGATTGTAAGAGTATCTTTAAAGATTTTGTTCTACTCCAAGGGAGTTTACAGATCTGTACATATACTAGCAGAACATATCTGTCTTTTATTCTTCACACTTCTTCCTTTTTAATTTAAATATACACCACTGAATGCTGGAAAAGAAATTAATGAAAATGGTTTTCTTGATACTTCATAAACATGACCACGCACTTGGAAATTAATTGTTTCTGTAGCATTTAATTTGTGGTAAATTAACTTCCACTCTTGTGCAAGACCTTCAACTTGACAGATGGCAAATATTACCTTAAAGGAAAAAAAAAACCCAACAAAAACCACGAAGTATTTTCTACATGAGTTGTTTAATCATCAAAAAATATTCTTTTGAGATTATATATTATGGTCATTTTGTTACTCTTAGGGCAAAAAAAACACAGAGGTGAAAAAATTTAGGATTTAAAGTATACTAGGCTCATACAAAAAAGTCAATTTGCATAATTCATAGAACAGCTTAGTTTGGAAGGGACCTTAGAGATCATCTACTCCAACCTTCCTGCTATGTGGGTAGGGATACCTCCCAGCTAGACTTGGTTGTCCAAGACTCATCCAATCTGGCCTTAAACACCTCCAAGGTGGGTGTGTTGAGTCAGTTTCCTTAAGTACTCAAATTCTCAACTTTTCTGAACTCTTAGTGACCTTGACTGTTGAGTACTTCTGAAAACTTCAATGACATTTGCCTTAGACTCACTCAAATGTTTGGGGTTTTGTTGTGATTGTGGGTTTGTTTGTTTGTTTGTTTGTTTGTTTGTTTACTTCTTTGTGTACACATAAAGCAAAATGCAGCAAATGTGTTCTGCTTTGCAACAACTTTACTTTCTCTTTAGTTGTATGCATCTGTCACATCAATCCTAAGATTTCACCTGTCCAGGATATAGCCATTCATCTATATGAAGTAGCATAGATCTCTGCACATCAACTGAACACACTGCATCACACATATCTGTATGCTCCTGTCTGTATCTGAGAGTCACACACATTTCCATAAGCAGAAATTTTTTGGGTTGACATTCTTTTTCTAGATCTCACTCACTGCTGTTGCCTATTTCTCAGATCAACAATTCAGCCCAGAAAATTTAAATTCTGAGACATTTTCTATTTATAAAATACTTTTGTGTTTTTTCTCTAGCATATAAATAAACTTTTTGTGATGTTTTTTGCTTTTACTTGTAATCATCCAATTACAATTGGAACTACATTTGGAGTTAAAGTAAATTTCATGGAACTGAATAATCAGGTAACAATCATATAGAATCAGAGAAGCAATACTCAAGTACATTTTTTCCCCCCAGGAAAATCTCTTGAGTTCTACAGACTGCTCAGTGAATAGTTCCTGGAAATGTAAGTATTTGTGAGGTCAGACCTTACTACATAATGTTATACTTTCTTCTTTGCTGCTTTCTTGAAAAAGGTGCTTTTAACCTGCATATTATACTTAATTATTGTGCATAAACTGTCACATCACACAGAAACAATTCTTCTCCTCCTCCATCTGTATTCAGAATTTGAAAGTAACCTCTGATTTCACCATTGCACACACTGAGTTCTCACGGGTGACACACATACTTCAACAGAACTCATTTTTTACAGCGCTGCTGATAGATGCTTCAGCCTTAAATGTGTATTGAGAAAAATCATTTCTCAAAAGGCTTCAGAAGCATACTTTCAAGCTTTAGTTCAATGAACAAAGACTACATGGGACAAAAATGTTACCATAGAATCAGAGAATGGTTTAGCTTGGAAGAGACCTCAAAGATACCTAGTTCCAAACCCCTGCCATAGGCAGGGACACCTCCCACTAGAACAGGTCTTGAACACCTCCAGGGAGGGAGCATCCACACCCTCCCTGGGCAACTTGTTATTTGTAGTTATTTGTTCTCCAAGGTTTCAAATCAGCTAGCAGTAAGATTTCTGACCCACTCTGTTGCAGGTCCAGAGAGGGAAATGTCATTTTGCTAATTTACAGTGACCTTTTTTTTTTAGAACTATAGTTTCTTAGCTGCTGAATACATATGAACATGCGGAAAGATCCAGAAATTCAGAATTGGAATTGAAGAGAATACAAAGACCTGCAGGGGAATTAATTAATTCTTACATATGCCATAGCCTTTTTTAAAAAACAACCCCAAGGGACTAAGTAGCACTTAATAATCAAGCAATTGTTAGAATTACTCAGGGCCTAAATGTGATTAAAAAGTAAGATATCAAAACCCAAATGCTCACAGATCAGAAACTTTCCAAGTGTGTTGCACTAGACTATACTCTTCTTTCCCAAATCAAAGGTTGTGAATGCTGACAGAAGCCTAGCAGGATTTAACATCCCCATCAATTCGAACAAATGAAACTCTGCTTACCAGATGATCTTAAAATCAGCAGTATGATGAAGGGACTTCCCAACTCTGGGATTTCTGCTGAGTTCTGAAGAAGATGTTGGTTTTCCTAGCTAACTCCTTCAGTATGTTATGGCTCTGAACCACATGTTAGCTCTGCTGCCAGCCCTTCATAATCTGCAGTCATGGGCTGCCAAAATCTGCTTTAGACTGTTCTCTGGCAAAACTCCCACTGACCAGCAGACATGCTGACGTAGTGCTGCAGAAAGTACCACATCAATACATAGTGGTTCAGAAAAAAAGAAGAGAAAGTTTAAAGAACACTTGGTTTACACGTATTTTTTAAAATACATTTTTTCAGTTATGGATTTATTTACATAAAACGAGTGACACTAATGTTCAAAGCTACATAAATGCTGCAGCTATCATGCTAAGACTTGTCGAAACTTTGGTAACAAACTTTTATATGGCTCATTACCTCTGTTCACTTGATCAATTATCTGCTTTTAGCAAAGTGTGCAGAAAAAATACAATGGCCTCTTTTTGTTTTTACCTATGTAGTGTATACTATTTTAGCAGTTTCCACTGAGAATCATACCAAACAACTTCAATAAAAGCATTGTGCTTTCAGTTATAACACTTGAATCGCTAAGACATAGGGTTCAATTCCATCATGCTTTAGTATTCCACTACTAGGCTAACTCATTAAAATTAATCCATTCATTGCTGAGAGCAAGTCCTGCTTCATCTGAATGAGACTGCAGAACCAGCCTCCTCATATCATCTTTCCTCATGGGCCTCCATGCTAGGGCTCTTGTAGACAACCGCAGTCTCAAAAGACAAGCCTTGGCAAGAAATCCATAACTCTACTAATTTCACAATTGTCTGAATTATATAACCTTCTTCAGTTCCATCATCATTACAGAACTATCCTATTTCTCTGTGTTCTCTGCTCTAGTATTTTGCAGCAACATTTCAGAACAAGAAAGGTGGAAGCAGTTTCACTGTATTGCCTGCAACTAATGATACAGAATTCAACAGTGTACCAGATTTTATGCAAGGTCTTAAGTCTGCTTTCAGATTATGGAGAATAAAAAAAAAAAAAAAAAAAAAAATTTGAAATCAGGGCAAGATCTCTTAGTTGTAGCTTCATAAAAAGGTAAATAGTGAAGGTTTTCAAATAGTAAAATCACATATATAGAAGATAAATTTGTATTCATGTACCATCCATTCTATTTTTGAAACAGAATGTCGTCACTTACCAGGTTAGTCCTTTGCTATTAACCTGAGAAGTAGCTTCCACTGTGAACACACTGACATTCTATCATGCTTCCCTCTCTCTCATCATAGTATACACTATATATATATA